>JAVGWX010000007.1:57998990-58273990 GCA_036924085.1 Ariolimax columbianus | reverse complement strand
GTTCTGTATGAGTGATGGTTTCTATATCGGTGGTTTTTATAGCAGTTTTGGTTTCTGTATCAGTGGTGGTTTCTGTATCAGTGGTGGTTTCTATATCAGTGGTGTTTTATATGGCAGTGGTGGTTTCTATATCAGTGGTTGTTTCTGTATCAGTGGTGGTTTCTATAGCAATAGTGGTTTCCATAGCAGTTTATTTATCGCTATGAGGTTGCTAGCCCCTATGCACAACTCTATTATGTAGCCTTTTTACGAAAACATTGGTGTACAGTTAACCTATTTTATCTTGTCCAAAACAGAATCTCTGGATCCACTAAGAGTGGGGATGTCATGGGAAATGTTTGAAATCTGTACGTATGTTTCTAATGTCATTCAGTGTTGCGGAACGCTTAGCCGAACAATATCACCAATCAAGAAATGTTTACCCAGAGCAATAATGAAGAAAATAGAACATCAAATGATGTTTGCTGCTGGAATTGGAACCATCATAATTACACAATTAAAGATTGGCGAGAACATTATTAGAATGATAGAAAAGAAAAGGGGCCTGTGGGTTATAATAGATCATACAGGTAAAGTGAGTGAGAAAATCCAGGTAGCAGTGAAAAAGGCAAATATAATGTCAGTTATAATTTAAAAAATTGTAAACTAAGGATGTGATAGTCAAACTGTATAAAGCATTATTTAGATCACGATTGGAGTACTGTGTACATGTGGGGAGTCCGTATCGTAAAGGAGATATAAACATGCTAGAAAGGATACAAAAAAGAGCGATAAAGCTGATAGTGCCATTCCAGAATTACAGTTGTGAGGACAGACTAAAACAGATCGGTCTACAGTGTCAAGAAAAGAGAAGAATTCGAGGTGACTAAATACAGGTTTATTGGACAATAAATGGAACGGATAAATTGGACTATAACAAGTTTTTGTTATTCAAAATACAACCACCTACAGGAACACGAGGGCGTAGCTACAAATTAACTGAAGAAAGGTCCAGATTAGATGTTGGGAAATATTTTTTTAGTCAAAGAATGGTGACTGCTTGTAATATATTGCCACCGGAAGCAGTGGAGGCAGGGACAATTATTGCATTTAAGGGTAGATTAGATGCGTATAGCTTTTAGAGTAAGGTAATGTAAATGAAACTGGTTGTATACTGACTCTGCAGAAGACTTGGCAGAGTCTGTATACAACCAGTTTCTTGGAAGGTGGTTAACCAATCTGCGAGTTGATCTTAAGAAACTCAGACTAGAGCAAAGTAGAGCAGCAACATACTAGTCGTCATCTATGCTACTCTTAACAAATCACCTAACCAAGGCCGTTGTTATGCCATGTTACGAAGTTAGTTGCCTCTAGCGACATGGTCTCTGCGAAGCAGTGGTGCTGTTCGTGATTTTGTCATACACAAAGACCCCGACGAACCACTCGTGAGGGAACTCCGCTGCTCTGGTAGTCATTAACAAGGGGCCTCAAGGAAGACGATAGCAAATGAGCGTAGGTTGGTAATGGAGAAATGTATTTAGTGTCAAGGGGTCCGAGATGTTGAAAGGTTTGAGAGCTACTGTTATGTGTGGAGCGATATGTCACTGTACCCTATGGAAAGAATCCAGTCTGCACTTGAAGTTCGCTCAAGCTTGCGTTAAACAGACTGTCGCCGCACCTTAATACACCCGGGAAGGTGGAACTTAGGACTGCGTATGTTCGGGGTTTTGAGTTGTTTAAACTACGTGGGGTGTGTCGGCGAGAGAATGTGCGATTAGTTTACGTGGATAGATAGACGGGCGGTCGGTGGGTGGTTTTGTTGGATGAGTGGGTGGGTGGCAGGGAAAATGAATGTGAATGGTTAGATGGAAGTATGGGTGGATAGGTGGATTAGCTTGGTAGATAGATGGGAGAGAAGATAGGGGAATGGGTGAATAAACGTGTGGATAGGCCGGTGGGTGGAGTTGTGAGTTATTAGGTTTAGTACAAGTTATATTATGTTAAGTTAGGGAATAGTATGTTAAGTCGGGTTAGATTAATGCTAGCTACACTAAGGTTAGGTTAGGCTAAGGTAAGTTAGGTGAGGTCTGTTAGGGTATATTAGGACAAATTACGTTATGTCAAATTAGATTATGTTAGGCTAGCGAATGTTAGGTTAGGTAAAGTGAGGTTATGTTATGTTAAGTGAGGTGAAACTGTGTTTATGGTGGGTGAGATTCTCTTAGGTTATATGAGATACGATTATGTTATGGTAAGCTATATCAGATCACGGTAGCTTAGCTTAAGAGAAGAGTTTATTTTAATGTAGGTTAAGTTATGTTGGAGGCTGTGTGGCCTAGGGGTGAAACTCGCTCGGTTTTCACAATCCCAACGTTCCGGGTTCGATTCCCACTTGTGTCCAGTTTGGCAGAGACTGGGTTTTTGTCTCGGGCGAATGCTCCTCCACGTACGGAAAGTAATAGCAACCTACCGTACTGCACACTTTCCAAGAAACTTATAACAGCCAAATAGGTGGGGGTTGTGATAAGCTACGTTCTGTAAAAGGACATGCGACTTACTTTTAAGTTATGTTAGATGAGGGGAAAATAATGTGAGGTGAAGGGAGGTTAGTTTTGATTAGATTAGCTTGGGTAAGTAGGATTATATTAGGTTAAGTGTGATAAGGATATGTTAGAAACGCTTTTGTGAAGCACGGATAATTAAGTTACGCTAGGTTATATGAAGTAAGATAAGATGAGGTAATGTTAGATTAGATGAGTAAGTAAATTAAAGTAAAGTATCCCATAGCATTACTGCCGTAGGGGTGTGAGGTGTTAGCGATCCCACATTTCAAAGGCTCGGCTATATGAGGGCGGTAGCCATCTCCTCTCCCTCGCTGGTTTTACTTCCCGGACTGAACCGGTACCCATTTAAGGCTGGGTCGACCCGGGAGCCACTTTGGTCTGAACAAAACATTACCGCCTAAACTGGGGAATGAACCCAGGACCACTCAGATGCGAAGCCAGCGTGCTAACCACTGCTCTACGCTGCTCCCTGATGAGTATATGTTCCATAATGTGACAAGAGATTATGTTAGACTAGGTGAGAGAATATTGTATCAGGTGAGGCGAGTTTAGATTAGGTTAGGTTAGGGTTAAGTTAGGTTAGGCTAGATTACGGCATGTTAGGTTAGGCTAAATTTTAGGTTAAAAATCAGGTTAGGTGAGGTAAAATTAGGTTAAGTTAGGTTATGTTAGCTGACATTATGTTAAACAAAGATAGATTTGATTAATTAGCGGTTGATAACGATATTCAGGGGCGCGTTAGCTCAGTTCATAGCTAGCAATTCGCTATTTTCTGTAGTAACAGCATGCTTCGGCTCGAATCGCGCCTGAAGAGACTAAACAAATTCGGGTCGTGATTTTAATTGAGAACCGCTTCTCCAGTCAACCGAGTGGTAAATAGGTACCTGACGCATGAGTTGGGGAAAGTAAAAGCAGCAAGGAAGGACACTTGTACCCCACCTTTTACATGCTGCGGCTGAGTACAATGAAGTCTTCAAAAACTAAATTTCCAACCAGCAGTTAATTCTGCTACATTTACACTTTACTTTTAGGTTACATAACGTGTTATAGGATAAACTATATGAGGTTATGCTAGTATATGTTAGATGAGGTTATGTTAAATAAAGGTATATTAAATTAAGTGAGATTTGGTTAAGTTAAGTTGGTAAGCTTAGGTTGGAGGATGTTAGGTAGATTAGCTAAGGTTGTACTATGTTAGATGAGGTTATGTTCGGATAGGTTAGTTAATGTTATGTTAGGCTAGGTTAAATGCGGCTATGTTAGGTTAGATGATGATATGTTAGGATAGGTTACATGAGGCTATGTAAAGAATAGTTAGTGAGGTGTTGTTAGGTTAATTGAGGTTATGTTGATATTGGTTAAAAAAGGTTTTGTTAGGTTAGACGAGGTCATGTTAGGATATATTCTATGAGGTTATGTTAGTCTAGGTTAGATGCGGCTATGTTAGGTTAGATTAGGACATGTTAGGATAGATTACATAAGGCTATGTAAAGAATAGTAAAGAATAGATGAGATTATGTTAGAATATATTCTATAAGGTAATGTTAGGCTAGGTTAGATGAGGATATGTGAGGTTAGATAAGGTTATGTTTGGCTGGGTAAGATGGGTCTATGTTAGGTAAGATGAGGTTATGTTAAGTTAGATGGGTTGATGTTAGGTTATGTTATATGATGTTATGTTAAGTCTGACGAGGTTATGTTAGTAATATTATATGAGGTTATGTTAGGTCTCACGAGGTTATGTCAGGTTAGGTTATATGAGATTATGTTAGCCTAGGTTAGATGAGGTTAGATTATGGTACGTTAGATGAGGTTATGTCAAGTTAGATGGAGTTATGTTAAGTTATGTTAGATAATGTTATGTTAGGTCTGAAGAGGTTATGTTAGGTTAGATGGGGTTATATTAGGTGATGTTAGCCTAGGTTAGATGAGGTTATGTTAGGTTAGATAGGATTATGTTAAGTTATGTTAGGCTATATTAGATGAGGTTATGTTATGTCTGATTAGGTTATGTTAGAGGAGGTTATGTTAGGCTAGATTAGGCTATGTTATTCTAGGTTAGATGAGGTTCTGTTGGGATTGGTTAGAGCGTATCCTTTCTGTGTCCAATGAGCCTTGAACCAGACTTGCTAGAAGAAATATGAAATGCAGTGACTTGACAGCCAACTGCGCTACACATTCTGTGTGAAAATTATGTTTGACGTAATCCTGAAGCAGACAAATAAAAGGGGCCCAAAATAATAAATGTTTTTCATATTCGTTTCGATAAATGGTCAAATTAAGCTGATATTATATTATATGTTATGTGTTACCTGGAACAGATAAAAGAAACAAAGAAAAGTAACGCTGTAAAATTCCAAGAATATCGTTAAGAAGCGACAAAAAAAAACAAAATTGGAGTCCCGATGTTTTAATAAGGTTTCGCCAATATGTTGTTGTCAAAGTTGTCGTTCTTGCTAAGTGAAAGTTATGATCACCATTTATAAACTAAGGGGACACTATTTCAAACTATAAAGTATTGGGTTTCATTTCTATAGTTATTTCTGCTCTTTAGCTATATAACCTCCCCCTGATGTGGTGATGAACAAAAAGCACTTCTATAAACTAGATCACTTCAGGGTCAAGAAATTACAAATACAAACCCACAACTGGAAAGCATAATTCATAAAATTGAGGCTCAACATTTACATAGGACTTTGAACCATTTTACGTGTTTTGATAGAGGAAAGGGGCAGTGTGCGTGGCGAAGCGGTTAGTTATTCAACTATCAATCCAAATTTTTCGGGCTCGGATATTCGAAATAACAAGATCGCACTCCCGTACAATAATGAGTGCTGAATTCGGATTTACTGGAGATTAGACATAAAACATAACACTACGGACACAGCCTTACAAAGAAAAAAAAAGTCAACGCAAAAAAAATAAAAAAATATGATATATTAAATTTGTGTTTTGACAAATGATAGTATGTGTCTTTTGTTCCGATTTTCCTAATTTCTTCAAATGGTAAACATTCTGTTATTGTCAACTGCACGGTGTCACTAATATTAGTGAATGCAAAATTATTCCATTTCAAAAATGCATATTCAGATCCTTTTTTTTACAAAACTAATTATTTTGTTGACTTTATGAAATTGGTGTATGGGATCTTAGATTTTGTGGCATGAAATCTTTTAAAGTATGACAAAAAAATTGTATTTCATAGTGTGGAATCTTTTATTTTGTGGAATGGAATCTTTGACTTTATGGGATGGGATTTATATATTTTTAGCATGCAATTGCATACGTTGCGACATAAGATCTTTAACTTTATAGAATGGAATCTTTGACTTTATAGCATGGGATCTTTGACTTTATAGCATGGGATCTTTAACTTTATAGCATGGGATCTTTAACTTTATAGCATGGGATCTTTGACTTTATAGCATGGGATCTTTAACTTTATAGCATGGGATCTTTAACTTTATAGCATGGGATCTTTGACTTTATAGAATGGGATCTTTAACTTTATAGAATGGGATCTTTTATTTGGTGACATGGGATCTATGACTTATTGAGATGTCATCTTTGATTTTGTAGCACGGGATCTTTTATTTGGTGACATGGGATCTATGACTTATTGAGATGTCATCTTTGATTTTGTAGCACGGAATCTTTTATTTGGTGACATGGGATCTATGACTTATTGAGATGTCATCTTTGATTTTGTAGCACGGGATCTTTTATTTGGTGACATGGGATCTATGACTTATTGAGATGTCATCTTTGATTTTGTAGCACGGGATCTTTTATTTGGTGACATGGGATCTATGACTTATTGAGATGTCATCTTTGATTTTGTAGCACGGGATCTTTTATTTGGTGACATGGGATCTATGACTTATTGAGATGTCATCTTTGATTTTGTAGCACGGGATCTTTTATTTGGTGACATGGGATCTATGACTTATTGAGATGTCATCTTTGATTTTGTAGCACGGGATCTTTTATTTGGTGACATGGGATCTATGACTTATTGAGATGTCATCTTTGATTTTGTAGCACGGGATCTTTTATTTGGTGACATGGGATCTATGACTTATTGAGATGTCATCTTTGATTTTGTAGCACGGGATCTTTTATTTGGTGACATGGGATCTATGACTTATTGAGATGTCATCTTTGATTTTGTAGCACGGGATCTTTTATTTGGTGACATGGGATCTATGACTTATTGAGATGTCATCTTTGATTTTGTAGCACGGGATCTTTTATTTTGTGACATGGGATCTATGACTTATTGAGATGTCATCTTTGATTTTGTAGCACGGGATCTTTTATTTGGTGACATGGGATCTATGACTTATTGAGATGTCATCTTTGATTTTGTAGCACGGGATCTTTTATTTGGTGACATGGGATCTATGACTTATTGAGATGTCATCTTTGATTTTGTAGCACGGGATCTTTTATTTTGTGACATGGGATCTATGACTTATTGACATGTCATTTTTGATTTTGTAGCACGGGATCTTTTATTTTGTGACAGCGGATGAATGACTTAATGACATGTCATCTTTGATTTTGTAGCATGATATCTTTTATTTTGTGACAGCGGATGAATGACTTAATGACATGTCATCTTTGATTTTGTAGCATATCTTTTATTTTGTGACAAGGGATGTTTGACGTTGTGGCATGGGATCTTTGACTTTATAGCATGGGATCTTTGACTTTATAGCATGGGATCTTTGACTTTATAGCATGGGATCTTTCACTTTATAGCATGGGATCTTTGACGTTGTAGCATGGGATCTTTGACTTTATAGCATGGGATCTTTGACTTTATGGCATGAGATCTTTGACTTTATAGCATGGGATCTTTGACTTTATAGCATGGGATCTTTGACTTTATGGCATGGGATCTTTTATTTTGTGACAAGGGATCTTTGACTTTATAGCATGGGATCTTTCACTTTATGGCATGGGATCTTTTAAATTGTGACAAGGGATCTTTGACTTTATGGCATGGGATCTTTTATTTTGTGGCAAGGGATCTTTGACTTTATAGCATGGGATCTTTCACTTTATGGCATGGGATCTTTGACTTTATGGCATGGGATCTTTGACTTTATAGCATGGGATCTTTGACTTTATAGCATGGGATCTTTGACTTTATAGCATGGGATCTTTTATTTTGTGACAAGGGATCTTTGACTTTATAGCATGGAATCTTTGACTAATTGACATGTCACCTTTCAATTTGTAGGATGGGATCTTTTATTTTGTGACATGGAATCTATGATGTATTGACATGTCATCTTTGATTTTGTAGCATGGGATCTTTTATTTTGTTGTGTAGGATCTTTAACGTTGAGCAAGGGATCTTTGACTTTGTGGTATGGGATTTTTTATTTAAGGATATGGGATCCTTGTTTTTGTGACATGAGATTGTTCACTTTGTAGGAATAAATCTTGTATTTTATGGCATGGGATCTTTAACGTTGTGGCATGAGATTTTTTACTTTGTAACATGTGATCTTTGATTTTGTGACATGTGATCTTTGATTTGGGACATGTGATGTTATACTTTGTGACATGTGATCTTTGATTTTGTGACATGTGATCTTTGACTTTGTGACATGTCATCTTTGGTTTTGTGATATGGGATCTTTGACTTTGTGACATGAGATCTTTGATTTTGTGACATGTGATCTTTGATTTGGGACATGTGATGTTTGACTTTGGGACGTGTGATCTTTGATTTTGTGACATGTGATCTTTGACTTTGTGACATGTCATCTTTGGTTTTGTGATATGTGATCTTTGATTTGGGACATGTGATCTTTGACTTTGTGACATGTCATCTTTGGTTTTGTGACATGGGATCTTTGACTTTGTGACATGTCATCTTTGGTTTTGTGACATGGGATCTTTGACTTTGTGACATGAGATCTTTGATTTTGTGACATGTCATCTTTGAATTTGTGACATGTCATCTTTGGTTTTGTGATATGTGATCTTTGATTTGGGACATGTGATCTTTGACTTGGTGACATGTCATCTTTGGTTTTGTGACATGGGATCTTTGACTTTGTGACATGTCATCTTTGATTTGGGACATGTGATGTTTGACTTTGTGACATGAGATCTTTGATTTTGTGACATGTCATCTTTGACTTTGTGACATGTCATCTTTGGTTTTGTGACATGTCATCTTTGACTTTGTGACATGTCATCTTTGGTTTTGTGACATGGGATCTTTGACTTTATGACATGAGAGCTATTAAATTAATGTCATGCTTCAGATTTTCTCCAAATACGAGGTAGCGCAGTGGTTATTGCACTCGCTTTCTATCTTAGCGATCGGGGTTAGGTCTCAAATTAGTGCATGATTTTTCCCAATCGCATAACAAATCTTGGGGTCCACCGAGCCTAACAAATTTGGTACCAAAATAATATGGGAAAGTAAAGTCGGCCGACGTGACGTTGACCCCCATCAACTCTAGTGTGCCTTTGGTTAAGAAATAAATGAGCCCAACGTCACATTCCCAATGTGTCACATTGGCATGCAATAGAGATCTTTACTTTTCAGTAGGTTCTCACCAATAAAAATAATTAATCAACAACTATGATTGACGACTGTCATTCGACATGTTTCCCATTGCTGGAATAGTCGAGGGGTTTGAAGGCTGGGGCGCGTGGTGCCGAATGGTTTTGAGGTCTGCCTGTCGACAAGGAGGGCAGCGGTTCAAATCCACGGTATAGTTTTTCTGTTGGGGGTGAAATAAACAAACATAGCCAGCACACGACGTGGCAACAGCAGTGGCGAAGCGGTCTGTAGTCCTCAGCCTTCAAAATCCGACTACCCAAGCAATGGGGAAAATGTCGTATGACAGTTTTTGTTTATTTTTATGATTGACGACATAGTTAGCTGGCCAATATTTCATTTAAGGAAAGTAAATTGTAAGTCACTATGTTGAAACCTATACAACACAGACATATATATCAACATGTGAAACAACGTAAACCTTTCTGCATGACATTCACACATTAAATCCTAATATAGCAATCAAAATAATCATCTAGCTTCTCTATTGTTTTTAAAGTCAGAAAGTTTTAGTCATTGTTCATTATAAACACAATTAGCATATTTCCTTTTTGGAGTTTCACGAAATACAAATGATCCGATTTGTTCTCGATAATGCAAAATCGTTTAATTCTTTATTTAGGCATAAACAGGACTCATGTTCGTCCATCACGTGTGGCGATGCCGTGTTCTCTCTTTTCAGTCGAGTGGACAATCCTTTATTTTGTTGTGTCTGCTAAAATGTGTGAATAAAGCGGTGATTTGGATTAAAGTGAGAAAGAAACTGAACCTCACTCTCTCGTCCTAAGCTACCGTACGCCAGTGGCAAGATTTATCGAGACGACTGGAGATAGCACAGAATATATATTTTTTCTCAGGACTTGCTATCGAAGCTTTTTCCGTAAACAGAAATCTCACAAGGCAGCGTGGATGTGACATCCAGTAGGTTGAGAATGTAGGAAGACCAGGACGAAATCTCTATGTTTAAAGAATAATGGCACAGAAACTATAAGTATCAAATAATGTTTCAGATATTCACAAAATGTTGTCATAAAGTGAACGTCAAAGCCACCTACATAGTGGGAAGAGGACTAAACGCAGGCCGCCTGCCACATTATCAACAGGGCCTCATATAACCAACATTATTCAGTCTGAGGTTAAAGGAAAAGTGTTTTGCAAATATGAGGAAAAAGGAACTTATATAACAGCACACCACAAAAATACCAAGACATCTTAGGAGTATTTTGTATAAGAGATGGTAAGGTGTTGAATAGAACGAATCATTAAAGATATAAACATAGCGAGGCCGAGAAATCAATGACCTTTAAATATATATATTTTTGTTTGATCGGCTGAAAATGGCCTAATTATAATAGCATATGCTGACAAGGGTGAGAAAATATTTACTTACATTTTACATATTTCAGCGAATGTTAAAAATGTCCGCTGCCTGCTGAAATTTATGCACGAAGTCGGGTACATGAATCTGTCATTGACGCGTCAATTGTGCGCTGTTCATGTTCATCCCATGCCTGCATTATTCGCTCTGTTCGTTCAAGGGTTTTGCTAATCTTCTTTCTGAAGACACTCTCTTGCAAAACGTCCCATATACGCGAGGTTAATATATGGACTATTTTTTTAACAACAAATTTGGTTCAGTGAATTCGGGTAATTCCTGTGTTGAGCAGTACAACATTGTTTCCTTGGTACGATGAGCCGGAAGATGAAGAATTCGGACATTTCCCTCATGTTATAAAGATAGTACTTAATCAACAATTTGGCTAGGCTTGGCTTAGTTCGTTCTCAATCTCCCGCTACCAAACCCTAAAAGGACGTAAGTATCAGAATGTAGTCCAGAGAACGGAATGCGTTGTGTCGTAGTTTACAGCTTGACTGCGATATTTGCACCTTTCGGTCCAACACATCCGACTTCAGCAAGCATTTTTTGAGTGCCGGGTTAGCATTCCCTCTTCGATCCCTTCTCCTTAGCCAGTCTGCCTTTCTGCAGCCTGTTATCCAGGATCACCGCGTGGAGGCGTAGAAGGGTCTTGGCAGCTCTGGTTTGCTGGCCCTGACGCTAGCAGTCAGCTATGGGCCGCTGACCGCTGCAGCTTATGCGCTGCTCAGCAAGTTGATCCCATCAAAAATATAATCTGTATGCCGTTGCTACCACCATTTATTTTAATATCAGGTCGTTGAACAAAATGAATTTCAGTCTGGCCCAATGGTCAGGTACACGTAGAAACCATTTATAATTCGCTAAACTTTGGTTTTGTTCGCAGAAAGCGATTAGAAGATGGGTTTTTTTCTGGTGACAGCCTGTACATACACCCGACCGTTCTGGTTATTCGTAGACCGAGCCTGATCGCTGTGGCTTTTTGTCAGACCGAGCGCGATCGCTGTGGCTATTGGTAGGTCGAATCCGATCGATGTGACTTGTTAGACCGAGCCCGATCGTTGTGGCTCTTGTTAGACCGAGCCCGATCGCTGTGACTCTTGTTAGACCGAGCCTGGCCGTTCTGGTTATTGGTAGGCCGAGCCTGGCCGTTCTGGCTATTGGTAGGACGAGTCTGGTCGTTCTGGCTATTGGTAGGCCGAGCACAATTGTTGCGGCTCTTGTTAGACCGAGCCCGATTGCTATGGCTTTTGGTAGACCGAGGCTGGTCGCTCTGGCTATTGGTAGGTCGAATCCGATCACTTTGGCTATTGGTAGACCGTACCTGATCGTTCTGGCTATTGGTAGCCCCAGCAAAAGTGAGAACATTTTCAATCAATAAAAAAAGAAACTCACTTTGTGCTCTGACAAGAGGCGGAAAAGATATTGGCACCAGCAAAGCCCTAATTCTTTGTTGCAGTCAGTCAACTATGTCAATCGATGTTTCCGTGGGTGGTGAGGAAATAGATGAGGTCACACATTTTGAATATCCGGGCTCCAGAATTCACAAAAATGGCGACTGCTCGAAATAAATCAGAAGAAGACTAGCCATGGCAATGCAGAGACTGAACAGCCTGAAGAAATTATGGTAGAGCACTAACAAAATGATGAAAGTTAAAGTCTTGAGAGCCTGTGTTTTTCCTGTGGCAGTTTATGGCTGTGAATCATGGACGATTACCAAAACTTCCAGACAAAGAATCGAATCCTTCGAGTCCAAGCAATTTCAGAGCGGAGGCAGAGGAACTGAAGGCTGCAGTAAAACCAATGCTGACAGGCGAAAGCAATGAAAGCCATATAGTCCTGTTTACAGATGCCTTGCCGTAGTTACAGCACTAAAAAGCCAGAAAAATACTGAACTAAATGATTTAAGAGCAGTACTCTGTCAACTATGCCAGCAGTCTGCACCAAAAAGAGTAGTGGTACAGTGGGTTCCATCCCACTCTAACATCCCAGGCAACGAGGAAGCAGACAGACTGGCAAACGAAGGTGCAAGATTATCACAACCAGATTCTAGTGTGACCTACGAAGAGTCCAAAAGGCTTATTAAGACCAGATACATGGTCAAATTGGAAACAAAACATACTGGCTACACACAAAAATGATGCCTATTACCAGTTGAACAGAAGAGAGCTGGTCGTGGTCTTCAGACTCCGCACAGGCCACAACAGACTGAGGTACCACCTATTCAATAAACTGAAGATAGGTGGCACTGACGAATGCACTTTAGGTACAGGGAAAATGACCGCTGAACATCTGCTGCAAAACTGCCCGACATACGAGAACCAGAGAAAGCACATGTGGCCATCACCAGTGGCAACACTAGACAAGCTCTATGGCAGTATCGACAGCCTCAGGATTACAGCTGCTTTCTTCGAACAAATACAAGTTGACGTCTGACAGCGTACGAAGAAGAAGAAGAAGAAGAAGAAGAAGAAGAAGAAGAAGAAGAAGAAGAAGAAGAAGAAGGAGAAGAAGAAGGAGAAGAAGAAGAATCCTTCGAGTCAAAATATTACAGAAAGATCCTCAGAATACCCAGGACAGAGAAAAAACAAACGCAGCCATTCGGCAAGAGTTGAGTATAGAGGAGAACTGGTTTATCCATTCCATTTTGGCTAGAAAATGCAAATACTTTGGTCACACCAAGAGACACAATGGTCTCCAGAGTACGGTGATGGAAGGTATTGTACCAGGCAAAAAACGATGGGGTAGAACAAAAAAGACGCTGGCATCAAGATATCCAGGAATGCATGAGTATGACTGTGGCGGAGGCTGGAGTTTTGGCAAGAGAACGAGTTTCTTTCAGGCAGATTGTGATGGGAGCGACGTTCTATAGAGGACATGCTACTTGATGAAGCGCAGATACAGAGTTCTTCCTATCTAGGTCATATAATAACGGAGGAAGGCAGATGTGAGAAAAAAATCAGAAAGAGAATAGGTATGACCAAAATGGTATTTAGCAACATGCAACATATACTGACATCTAAAGAGATAAATCACAAATTTAAAATGAGAATTGTCAGGTGTTTTGTATACTCATCACTACCTTTTGGAACAGAAACATGGAAACTAAATAACAAAGAAAAGAGTATCGAAGCCTTCGAAATGTGGATACCATATAAACTTTGGTCCCATTTCTTTGAAAGATAAGAAAACAAATGGGTAGGTATTGCAAACGATAGCGATAAAAAGATCTTAATTAGCGAAATCAATGTTAGACAGCCAAGATATTTTTGCCCTATAACAAGACTTGTTGAAGACTAGAGGGTAGTGTGGAAGACAGTCGTCCAAGAAGCAGACAGCGTTATAAGTGGACGGAGGCTGCATATACAGTCGCATCGCACCTTGTTTGTTAAATCCAAAAAATCGTATCGCTATGTTTGGTCTCCAGTGATCGCCATTCTGCTTCTGCAGCATACGATTTTACTGTTGTATGCATCACCAACTTCAAAGCATAACATTCATGACGGGAAATGCTACATTTGAGACCCGAAATCTGAAAACGGAAATTGTTCTCCTGTCACCAAATTTTAAAGTAATCGGATTGTTTTCGGCCGAAAAGGTACCAAAATATTTAAAACGTTATGGATTTATCGGCCTCGTGGTTTAGTTGTGTTTGTTTCTTTTAGTTAAGTGGCATCACTGGAATGTCGAGTTCGTCTCAGATTTACCTGATCAATTGCACATTATGGGTGATGCACCATCAGGCCGGACCACCTTTACCTCCCAGACGTGTTCTGGTACTAAACTTCTTGACTGGACAGCCAGTGCTTTAGCCACTGAGCATGCGCGGCTCTCATGCAATGTAGCAAATTGGATCGACATGATCCCCGTAGTAGTGAATGACACGCAGATGACGCCAAACATAACACAACCACCTGAAGGACCCCTGTCCACATTCAGCAGCTCGCTCGGGATATGAGAAAATCTACTCTAACCCACCCCCGAACGTCCTTTTCAGGGCACACAAAAAGTTACTCATCGTAGGCATTCAACAACATCAACAACAAAAACTCTATAGATTATGAGATCCTTTACTTGTGAGAAACAAATAGGACCTCTGTACTCGAAGGAATTTTGATGAATGTTATTAAAGAGGATTGTGCAATCATATCCTCTGTAGGAGCGTTTTTGAAAATTACCGTAACAATTGCAAAGAGTCTTGCTGTGAACTTCCCATAAAGAGATGTCCTCAGTGATGGGCCCAATGACTGGTAGAAGCGATTTGTTGACACATGATATATATATATATATATATATATATTACATGTGTAGTTGTGTTTGTTTGTGTCCATTTTTTTAAAAGAAATATTGTTTGAACATATAACGAGGGTGTGTTGGTGTAGGTGCAGAGAGACAATGTTGATGAGTATCTGGAAATGTAATCATTGGATATACGTATTATATGTTATTTTATTAGTATTGTTATGTTAAAATTAATTATATTCTTATATTCGTTTTGTCTAGCCTCGTAAGTATGGACTTACGTTTGTGTTTCCTTCAGAGTGCACAGTTTGTGCTCTTATATTTGTGTTTACGTGTAATAATAACTGTCCATTTTCACAATTTTTTTTTTTAAATATGATAATGCCAAACATTGAGCATTAACTGCAATAATATGTTCTAATGCTTGATAAATTGTTCAATATTCTCCAGTTTGTTTGGTATATTATGTATCACCATTTTCCAGGGAAAAATTATCGAAGCATTAAACTGCATATGTCTATTGCGTGTTTGCTTAAACAAATGAATTTGTCCATAATCACACATTCTTTTATAAATGTGTTTTATTTTTTAACCCACTTTATTTGCAAATTAGTTTATTTGCGGAAGCATAAGTATATAAATGTATTGAATTGATCTACTGACAAATATTATGTTATAGATATATTAAGGGAGCAAACAAGAACCTTTGTACATGACAAAACACATTCCAGCTCTTACTAATTGCAGTTGTGTGTTATTTCCAAATAGAGGTTTAGCTTTCACAAGCACTCTTGTGTATCACCTGTCGCTTCATGTTTGTCGTGCGTCTATGATTTAGTTTAGATTTTGGGGTGGCTTTTCTTTACAGAATGTATTTTCTATTTAGTTTGGCATGGGCTTTTTTTTATTGACTGCATAGTTTTAGTAGTGTAATGGATATCAATTAGTTTTTAATTTACGTGCTTATCTGCAACAAGCAGTTTTCTTTCTTAAATTAAAATGTTCAACCTCCAATTATGTTACTATTGTTGTTATTATGGATCTGTATATACGCGTGTGTGTATGGTGCATAATATATATATATATATATATATATATATATATATATATATATATTTCTTGTAAATACATTTGTTTATTGATGTATGTAGGTATGTATGTTAGCTTTACTATATCGTTCTTACTTTACAACATAATATATTCTTATAGTAGGGCAAAAAATAATACACAAATAACGAGATTAAATTAGGTTTGTTCACACATAATTACAATTTCTGCATAATCATATATGTGTGTATGTATGTATGTATGTATGTATGTATGTATGTATGTATGTGTGTATCTATGTATGTATGTATCTATGTATGTATGTACGTATGCGTCAGTATATAACTGCATGAACACACTACAAAATAACTTATACATATATATATATATATATATATATATATATATATATATATATATATATATATATATATATATATATATATATACACGGAACAATTGTACATACATTTATATCTTTCCCATTTAAAACGTATTCATATTAGTATGATAAGATGTTGTTTGATAATAAACTGCAGAACAATACATAATCTTAATGCAGTATGATTCTTTATTTAGTGTAAATTACTTAGTCCAGTTCTTAAATGTTGTTACACCTCAAACCATTAACTCTAATTGTTTATTATTTTCAGATAATTTTTGCAGATAATTTTGTGTTTTGTGTAATTTTGTCAATTCTTTTTTTTTCTAAACAATTAATCGTTTGTTTGTGTGTGTATTTATATATATATATATTTTTATAATAAGTGGCGAAATAAACAAATGTGTGGCATTTCTATCATTTCTTCCTTTCTCTTACCGGGTTGTAGAGCTGTTGCTGCGGCCCTCCTCTTCCATTTTGCAGCCCCCAGTTATACCTGCCCTCAGCAGTGGGCCCTCGTCCACAAACTCGGCTTCCACATCGGACAATCAAGAACGGAAAGGTATACCCGTTTTGGGTCTAGTTATGGTCAACCTCATGTTTACTACTGTTTTTTATTTAATGTGGTGTGTGCGTATGTCAGTGTATGTGATTTATTTTTTTAATGTGTATGTGTGTCTACGTGATTTATATTTTTTTAGTTAGTCTGAAATTAAATAAATTAAATGTTCAAATGTAGTCTCTATTCTGATCAACCTGCATTGAGAATCTATATTGACTTTTATATAGCAGAAGCGTTATTTTCAAAACCAAGAAGAGATAAAGTGAAAATATTTAACCTAAAGCAGACCACTAAAAATGCATATCTTCAACACGTGACCATGTAGGAAGAACAAACAAACAGTAGAACATGTTCTCTAGGTCTACCTACCCTATGGGAGGAACAGTGTGACTTACTACATGGTCCTCGCCAATTCAATTAAAGTATGCCATGCGGGTCGACGATAGAAGATCCTTGAGACTGGCAACCAGCTTAATTACGGAAAACAGGTGTAATTATTTGAACGATAACAAAAGGGAACAATCAATATGTATATGAAACATTCGACATTTGTGTCTATCGGCATGGAGACCACAGGGTCTGGCTACTAAAAGATGTAGTTACGTCTTGAAATGAGTTACCACCGACTGTAACCAGTGTCAACTTGAAAGTAGTGATAATATGTTGGATAGTGAGATAATGTGTTGAAAGGTGAGATAACGTGTTGAAAGGTGGGAGAACGCGTTGAAAGGTTGGATAACGTGTTGAAAGGTGGGAGAACGTGTTGAAAGGTTGGATAACGTGTTGAAAGGTGGGAGAACGTGTTGAAAGGTGGGAGAACGTGTTGAAAGGTTGGATAACGTGTTGAAAGGTGGGAGAACGTGTTGAAAGGTGGGAGAACGTGTTGAAAGGTTGGATAACGTGTTGAAAGGTGGGAGAACGTGTTGAAAGGTTGGATAACGTGTTGAAAGGTGGGAGAACGTGTTGAAAGGTAGGAGAACGCGTTGAAAGGTTGGATAACGTGTTGAAAGGTTGGATAACGTGTTGAAAGTTGGTAGAACGTGTTGAAAGGTTGGATAACGTGTTGAAAGTTGGTAGAACGTGTTGAAAGGTTGGATAACGTGTTGAAAGGTGGGAGAACGTGTTGAAAGGTAGGAGAACGCGTTGAAAGGTTGGAGAACGTGTTGAAAGGTTGGATAACGTGTTGAAAGGTGGGAGAACGTGTTGAAAGGTTGGATAACGTGTTGAAAGTTGGTAGAACGTGTTGAAAGGTTGGATAACGTGTTGAAAGGTGGGAGAACGTGTTGAAAGGTAGGAGAACGTGTTGAAAGGTTGGATAACGTGTTGAAAGGTGGGAGAACGTGTTGAAAGGTTGGAGAACGTGTTGAAAGGTTGGAGAACGTGTTGAAAGGTTGGAGAACGTGTTGAAAGGTTGGAGAACGCGTTTAAAGGATGGAGAACGTGTTGACGGTAGGAGAACGTGTTGAAAGGTTGGAGAACGCGTTTAAAGGATGGAGAACGTGTTGACGGTAGGAGAACGTGTTGAAAGGTGAGAGAACGTGTTACAATGTGGGATAATGTGTTGAAAGATGGGAGAACATGTTGAATAGTGGGATAACGTGTTGAAAGGTGGAAGACGGTGTTACAATGTGAGATAACGTGTTGAAAGGTGAGTGAACGTGTTACAGTGTGGGATAACGTGATGAAAGGTGGGAGACCATGTTGATAGGTTGGACAACGTATTAAAATATGTTATAACGTGTTGCAAGGTGGGAGACCGTGTTACAATGTGGGATAATGTGTTGAAAGGTAGGAGACCGTGTTGAAAGGTGAGAGAACGTGTTACAATGTGGAATAACGTGTTGAAAGGCGGGAGACCATATTGATAGGTTGGACAACGTCTTAAAATGTGGGATAAAGTGTTGAAATGTGGGAGAACATGTTACAATGTGGGATAACTTGTTGAAAGGTGGGAGAACATGTTGCAATGTGGGTTTACGTGTTTAAAGGTAGGAGAACATGTTAAAATGAGGGATAACGTGTTGAAATGTTGGATAACGTGTTGAAACGTGGGAGAACATGTTACAATGGGGAATAACGTGCTGAAATGTTGGTTAACCTGTTGAAAGGAGGGATAACGTGTTGAAAGGTTGATTGACCTGTTGAAAGGTGGGAAAACGTGTTGAAATGTTGGTTAACCTTCTGAAAGGTCGAATAACGTGTTGAAAGGTGAAAGAACGTTTTGAAAGGTGAAAGAACGTGTTGAAAGGTGGGAAAACGTGTTGACAGGT
This sequence comes from Ariolimax columbianus, assembly GCA_036924085.1. Lineage (NCBI taxonomy): Eukaryota > Metazoa > Mollusca > Gastropoda > Stylommatophora > Arionidae > Ariolimax > Ariolimax columbianus. The sequence continues at coordinate 58,254,980 of JAVGWX010000007.1, read as the reverse complement.
GAAAGAACGTGTTGAAATGTGGGATAACGTTTAGAAAGGTGAGAGAACGTGTTGACAGGTGGGAGAACGTGTTGAAAGGTGGGAGAACGTGTTGAAAGGTGGGAGAACGTGTTGAAAGGTGGGAGAGAGAATGTGTTGAAAGGTGGGATAACTTGTTGAAAGGTGGGATAACGTGTTGAAAGGTTGGTTGACCCGTTGAAAGGTAAGATAACTATTTCTTTAACCTGTTGGTTTGTTTCGAAGCTACTCATTCTAAGTTACTCACCTTTATGAATTTAGTACTGTTCATTAGTTTGCAGTAGCTTTTCTTACAATATTGGCCGTACTGAAGGTTTACCCCCTAGCTGTTTAGCAATGTAAACTTTCTAAACACTCTGTGTGTTATGTGTGTGTGTGTATGTGTGTGCATGTTTGTGTGTATGTATATGTGTATATATTTATATATATATATATATATATATATATATATATATATATATATATATATATATATATATATATCCATTAGCTTTTGTACAGGTAACTTAATGTAATGATTCGGAGGTACATGATTACGTAATGTATTGTCAGATGAGCATCGTGACGTCCGACCCAGGTGTAAGTTTGTAATTTAGTGCCACTAAGGCCAATTCAATCTTAGCATATTTAATTATCAAATAATCGTCTTGTCATAACCTTTTCTACAGCAGAAAACAATTATAAAAACTATAGTGCAATTTTCAAAGAAGGTTAAGATCATGAAGAACAATTGAGGAGTGATATTCTTATAAGGGCATTTACTAAATGCTCCTTGATTCATGAACGCCATGCGCCTGTATTTTGTTTTATCTCTGAAGTTTAAACCTAGTTCTGTCCACATTACCAAAAGGGTTATTTTCTCAAGCCAATGAAGTTGTTAGGCTGAAATAAATATAAACATTTACATAACTAAGACAGCTGGGAATCAGTAAAGGCGCTCTTTGAATCGCACGGCTGTACGAGGTACACCTTCAAACCAAAACCCAGCGAGACAACAGTTCTTGAAAGTTGACAAGTTTTGCTCAGGTATCCTAATCCCAACGATAAGAAAAATGTGAAAGCTGCTAGCGGATCTCCGATGCTCGTTATTTTACATTGAGAAATGCATGGTGTGCATGTTGTCTCTGTTGTCGGGAAAAGGTCAGAACGTTTCAGGTCTTGGCACTGGGTGGTTAGGGAATTCATATACCACCTTAGGCATTTGATTTGTGCCCATCGTTCAAATCTTATATACTGCTGACGTATACATAAAAAATAACTTATAATTCAAATGGTATTTCTAATAATTTTAATTCTTTTATTTCAAAGATCGGCGTGACTAATTTACACATGGCACAACTGCTAGTAGTTAATACGTTTAATATTATTTTACTGCTGCTTTATTTGCAAATTTACATTTGTTTAGCTTTTACATTGAATTATTACTATTGCTCGCCATTTGAATATAGAATGGGGATCAAGATGCTGCAGCGGTCAGCGACCCATAGCTGACTGCTAGCGTCAGGGCCAGCGAACCATAGCTGCCAAGACCCTTCTACACCTCCACGTGGTGATCCTGGATAACAGGCTGCAGCAGGGCAGATTGGCTAAGGAGAAGGGATCGAAGAGGGAATGCTAACCCGGTATTCAAAAAATGCTTGCTGAAGTCGGATGTGTTGGACCGATGGTGCAAATATCGCAGCCAAGCTGTAAACTACGACACAACGCATTCCGTTCTCTGGACTACATTCTGCTACTTAAGCCTTCTCAGGGTTTGGTAGTGGGAGATTGAGAACGAACGAAGAAGAAGACGAAGAACATAGAATGTTCGACAGTGTGCATGGCAGTGGAAAAAAATGTCCATAAATATATAAAATTGATTTAGATTATTTTGTATTTGTAATAAGTTTGTAGGTCCAAGATATACAGGTAAACCAGCGTTGGCAATGATGACAGAAACTCTCCCTCTTCTCACCTCATTCATTTGACTCTGTCCAACAGTCAGACTCTTGCACAACTTTCATACGCGCCCTTAGGTTGAGGCCCTTCCATTGCACTTTGGTTGGGCTAGCTTCTGATGGTGCACAGACCTAGCATAGGTACATACAGACACACACATGCATCCAAGCACTGGTTTATGCGTCTTAATATCGCCCAATGGACTACGGTCTGGGGTGGAATGGGCGCGCCTCCGCCAGTAGAAGCTAGTGAGGCAAACATCTAAGCAAACAAAACAAAAAAGGTAAACCAGCGAGTAATAAAAGTCTTAGATATATGGTTATATAAAAGAACATCCTATAATCGTAGTCGAAAACCGCTCTATTTGAGCTGCGACAAACTGGGGTTCGACTACAATTATCAGTATGCTCCAGTCAACCCATCTGTTAATGGGAACCTGCATTACTGTTAGGGAAGGAAATACAACATGGAAGGGAACTGTCAACCCCACCTCATTAAAAAGATGTGGTCTAGTACAAAGAAATATCTAATATTTCACGCTCTACAGCAGCGTCTAACCATGGGATAATAGTTACACTGACCTATTTATTAATATAGTGTCCACTATGTTCACTAGATACAATGTCTGCAAACCTTTCCTTAAGATGTCCACTACATACAATGTCAGTAAACCTTTACTTGATACGGCCACTGCATACAATGTCAGCAAACCTTTGCTTGAGATGTCCACTACATACAATGTCTGCAAACTTTTGCTTGAGATGTCCACTACATACAATGTCTGCAAACCTTTCCTTAAGATGTCCACTACATACAATGTCAGCAAACCTTTGCTTGAGATGTCCACTACATACAATGTCTGCAAACTTTTCCTTAAGATGTCCACTACATGCAATGTCTGCAAACCTTTGCTTGATATGTCCACTGTAAATGTAACATTAACATTCGTATAGAAAATATTAATGATGTAGCTATATCTGCAGTAACTGCAATCTAAGTACTTCCTTCTAGAAATGATGGTCGGGAATAAAGAAGATATCAACATAGCGAAAATTGAGGAAGAATATAAGAAAATAAACTTTTAAACCAATCGCTTCCCATCAAAGGTTGAGAAATATTAGAATATAAAATACGTGACAATATTGAAGATCGAAACGGATGGGTTGTTCCATGTCATAAAACACTTCATATTAGGAAAAGCCACAGAACTGTCTGTAATTATTTGAGAATCAATTAAGAAATGAAAGGGAACACCAACACAACAGAAAGCTAACCTATTGAACAAATGCCTTAGTGAAGGACACATTCTTGGCCAATGGGAAACATCAAAGACTATTTTGATTCACAAAACAAAGGAGAGCAAAGAAAGATTGACAAACTACCATGATTTGGTGGCTGCTTTCAGCCATGTAAAAAGCTTGAAGAATGATTGTGAAGATATTATTGACGTAAATTGACGAGAATGAGTCTTCCAGGAGGAACTAATCAAATAACAATTACCTTCACATAATCAACCAGTTCACGGAGAGGACACTGGAAGTATGTGTGCCTTTGGCCTTGTATTTGTGGACTATAAAATACAACTTTCACAGCACTGAAATAACTGCAGTGATAGATGCCCTGATAAATTAAATCAAGGTATTAAAGAATAGTACGCTTTGTTCATAGAGAAGATAAACGTAGACTACCCAAACGATAATTCCAAATTTTACCAGAATATCAACAAAGCAATACAACAATACGTTCGTCAGAGCGATGCAGTCTGCTTAAAAAATTAAAACAGCGGCTGATGAGGAAGTCTTTACAAAACTGTATTGGAAAGATAAAGGCATCAATGCAAACATTATAATGATAACTTACATAAGGTTTGTGGTGAACATAGTCATCCTCAGTCACAGCGTCAGAGAATCTGAGCATTTCCTTCATGAGCTCCCCAAACCAAGCGAGACATCTGCCTTTACAATTAATATAAAGACAACCCAGTACATACTGAACACTATTTTGCCTACTAGGGGAGCCACGACTAGAAAGTTGTGTCGTCTAAAACGTGAATTCCTACATTTACCTGGTCCAAGAAATGGCACTCCCGCATAATAAATCGTGAGTTTTGAAATACGACAAAAGAAGGACGGTCCAGCTTAAATGGTATCTAACCCATGCATCGACAGATGAGACACTACGAGGCTAGCGCTCACATGCGTCCCATGGCAACAATTGCCGTCGGGGATGAAGATAACTCTTCGTGGACTAAGTCGCAGCCTATGTGAGGTGGGGTGGCCAGTTCCCTTCCTTACAACATGGTACTCCATGATAACAGAACGAAATACGTTTAAACAAAAATTGGCTACTTGGCATCATCAATTGTTTCGCACGATTAACTATCAGGACTGCAGATTACAAACATGGGCCTGATCAAAGCAGATTTCTAACGATCGTAACATATGAAATGTGTCTTGCGAAAGTAGTCACTGTCACTAGAATTGAGCGAGAAATGAAGAAATCATGAAACGTGGATACAATGGCAGACTTGGGTGGTTTGGTCACGCTACAAGAACTTCTCTTTTTCTTCTAGCAGCTAGAGCCTGCAGCAGCAGATAGCAAGTGTTTGGTAGTAAGAGGAAGACAAGATCCAGATAGATTGATGGCTATAGAGAAACATCACAGATCGAAAAATATAAATGGCCAGACACAAGACAGCAACGATAGAAAACAAAGATAGAAAACAATATGGCGCCTGCCCACATAATCTGAACATATAAGTGAACAAATGAGATTAACACACTTACATATAGTTATAGTCAAGGTCTTGTTAGTGTATGGCTAACTTTAGATAAGACGTCTGATTCACCAATAAAATCCAGTGAAATGCCACATTCCATCGCGGATTAAATGATGGAACTAATATTGTGTCAAGGTGTATAATCCATCCATGCTCCACACAGAGAAATTAAACAAATTCACTGTGCAAATCACTAAAAGTGAGCCTTTCACAGAATCCTGCACAGAAACCAACTTCAAATCCATCTTTGTTTCTTAAACACGCTATTATAGTTGCACTGAAAGTTGACACATAAAAGTTCCGTCATTTAGTTAGCCGTGAAATGTGACGTTTCAAATGTGTTTCTCCGTGAGTCAGAAGCCTTGTATCTACAGTAGGCTGTGGTGTGTGTGTGTGTGTGTGTGTGTGTGTGTGTTTGTGTGTGTGTTTGTGGGTGTGCAGACAGTTGGTATTTGTACGTTTCAAAAACTAGTTTTAAATCATTTGTAAAGTGTATAATGCAATTTATTTGTAGTCTATTACTGAAATGGCCAACAATTTGGTATTCGATAAGCATTTTGCTTGCACATTTGGTAAGGAGAGGAGGGAATAATTTGTCACTTACATATGAACAATGGGGATTGGGGGGGGGGGAGGTTAATAATTTACCTGCAGTCTGCAAACAACCTGTGTGGGGTAATTAATTCTAGCATTTTACAAAAACTGGCGCGTGAGGTGTGCAGATTTTGCTGTTACTTATATATTGCAATACAGTTGTAATAGGTCACTTACTAACAGCAATAATTTATGAGGGAGGTATGAATTTGTCACTTTTCATATTTTACAAAAATAACTGCAATAACTAATTTTTTATAATAATAATTTTTTCAGTTTACCTGAAAAACCTATAATATGTGTCATAGATCACGTCATTTATTTCACTCGCGAGTAGGCTGTTTATATTGAAGCACTGGAATGTTTCGTGAATAGATACTTGTGTTATTCTATAGATCTGTTGAATACCTCATACAATAGAGTACTCAGTGTACCAGTAATTCTATCATTGTATAGCAAGAATTTGCGTCATCAGATCTAGGTAGGCAGCCTGTGATATGCTAACTGTTCTCTTAAGATCAGTTCAAGCGATGTGCAGTGCTGTTAAAAAATATGCCGTGGCTGTGAATAGATCACGTTTAGGAATTTCGTTTGATGTAAGGTGTAAATGAAAAGGCATGTTCCTCTCCTACATTTCTTCCTCTTCTTGGTGTAAGCTGTAAATAAGAAAGGCATATTCCCCCCCCTACATTTATTCATATTTTTATGTAAGCTGTAAATAAGAAAGGCGTATTCCTCTCCTACATTTATTCATATTTTTATGTAAGCTGTAAATAAGAAAGGCATATTCCTCCCCTACATTTATTCATATTTTTATGTAAGCTGTAAATAAGAAAGGCGTATTCCTCCCCTACATTTATTCATATTTTTATGTAAGCTGTAAATAAGAAAGGCGTATTCCTCTCCTACATTTATTCATATTTTTATGTAAGCTGTAAATAAGAAAGGCGTATTCCTCTCCTACATTTATTCATATTTTTATGTAAGCTGTAAATAAGAAAGGCGTATTCCTCTCCTACATTTATTCATATTTTTATGTAAGCTGTAAATAAGAAAGGCGTATTCCTCTCCTACATTTATTCATATTTTTATGTAAGCTGTAAATAAGAAAGGCGTATTCCTCTCCTACATTTATTCATATTTTTATGTAAGCTGTAAATAAGAAAGGCGTATTCCTCTCCTACATTTATTCATATTTTTATGTAAGCTGTAAATAAGAAAGGCGTATTCCTCTCCTACATTTATTCATATTTTTATGTAAGCTGTAAATAAGAAAGGCGTATTCCTCTCCTACATTTATTCATATTTTTATGTAAGCTGTAAATAAGAAAGGCGTATTCCTCTCCTACATTTATTCATATTTTTATGTAAGCTGTAAATAAGAAAGGCGTATTCCTCTCCTACATTTATTCATATTTTTATGTAAGCTGTAAATAAGAAAGGCGTATTCCTCTCCTACATTTATTCATATTTTTATGTAAGCTGTAAATAAGAAAGGCGTATTCCTCTCCTACATTTATTCATATTTTTATGTAAGCTGTAAATAAGAAAGGCGTATTCCTCTCCTACATTTATTCATATTTTTATGTAAGCTGTAAATAAGAAAGGCGTATTCCTCTCCTACATTTATTCATATTTTTATGTAAGCTGTAAATAAGAAAGGCGTATTCCTCTCCTACATTTATTCATATTTTTATGTAAGCTGTAAATAAGAAAGGCGTATTCCTCTCCTACATTTATTCATATTTTTATGTAAGCTGTAAATAAGAAAGGCGTATTCCTCTCCTACATTTATTCATATTTTTATGTAAGCTGTAAATAAGAAAGGCGTATTCCTCTCCTACATTTATTCATATTTTTATGTAAGCTGTAAATAAGAAAGGCGTATTCCTCTCCTACATTTATTCATATTTTTATGTAAGCTGTAAATAAGAAAGGCGTATTCCTCTCCTACATTTATTCATATTTTTATGTAAGCTGTAAATAAGAAAGGCGTATTCCTCTCCTACATTTATTCATATTTTTATGTAAGCTGTAAATAAGAAAGGCGTATTCCTCTCCTACATTTATTCATATTTTTATGTAAGCTGTAAATAAGAAAGGCGTATTCCTCTCCTACATTTATTCATATTTTTATGTAAGCTGTAAATAAGAAAGGCGTATTCCTCTCCTACATTTATTCATATTTTTATGTAAGCTGTAAATAAGAAAGGCGTATGCCTCTTCTATATTTCTTCTTCTTTTTGATGTAAGTCGCGGTCCTCCGGACGGTTGTGCTATGCTCGGGTTAATATGCGTGAAGCACACCACGATGATTACGTCGATCTACATCTCGTCAGTTAGACTGCTTTGAAACCATCATGTTTCCAGAGAATCCTATACGGAAGACAGATAGTGGTCTTAGTCAGCATATTTTGCCTGACCCTGAAGCGACGTCCTGGTCAGAATGTTATGCATGGCCTGACTAGCGCGTCAGTTCCCTCTTCTTGATGTAAGTTGCAAAAATAGTCATATTCCTCTCTTCTTGTTCTTGGTAAACTCTCGTCTGATTCTCTCTCTAACCTCAAAAAGCGATGAACGGCGGGGATTGGAGGCCCACAGGTCTCAAAAGAGATGGAACTGAATTACCTCCAGTTGTCTTTACATATCATGTTTCCACTGGCCCAATGTAGCTCGGGACCAGAGCGTCATGTTGATGACAAGCGCAGTTTTCCTCACTATAATCCAAATATACCGCAAATTACATCATCAAAACAAAACCGTCTGTTCATGTCGCCAACATCGCTTGCGATGGGCATCTAACTTTTTAAGCATTGTAGCATAGTGTTTGCAAAGGGATAGGGTTTGACTCCTTTTATCGGCAGGATCCAACACTGTAAATTGGTGCTTGGTTTACTGTTATGGAATGGAATGCAGCGAGAAAGGAAATTGACAACCACACAACATAAACGAACAGTGGCCTAGCCGAAGAAGGCCATTCCTGACAGTGGTGTCTGTTACTGGATTACCTTTCCCTGTCTAACTTGACCAATCTCTCGTCTCCTCGGTGATTGGTCGTACAGACCATTTTTCCTTTGCTGCGGTTTATAGTTTCCACTGCACGAGGTAGTGGCCCCCCATACTCAAATGTCTTTAGTCGCCCATTACATGTCTGGCAGGTTACATGCCACTATTGCTGCTCCCCATTCTGTTTCCGGTAACACACAAGCGCCAGCCATTTATACAACTGAATTCGTCGAAAGACCAGTCCTCGTTTGCTATTTCTATAATGTAGCATTTTCACCAAACTTTTTTATTCTGCTTTTTTTTAACCTCAAAAATTCATATATATTATTAACTTTAATTTCACATCAATTATTTCTTGTCTCACCAAATATATCAATTCACTTGTATTTTGTTAGCTTTACCAAAACTTTGTTAATTTAGTTAACTAGTTTCTTCAGTAGTGCTTTGATATTGGAATGTATCGTCCCCTATGAAGGCCATTATTTGTAGGAATGGCTGTACCCGCTGTTGTGTTTCTTATTTTAAACCCGCATTTCATATTCTAGTTCTGGATATGTCTGTATTGAGCGTGGCATTGGCCGCTTTATCCTATAGAAACAATAAATCATAGGAAGAGAACGAAATACCACTATCACCCAGAGTAGGAAGAGGAGCAACTCAGTCCAGTCAAGTCATATTTCTTCTTTGTTACGATATAAAAATAGTTTTCAATTTTTTTGTTAACATAATTGCAGAACACACTCCACACGCTTGGGCGGGTGAAAAGACGTCATATGACACTTGACCTTTGATGGTGGAAAACGTTACATTGTCATTTTCACGAAACTTTAAAAGAAATGTAGTATTTCTATTACTTTACTCATCATGCAATGTTTCAAAATATAGTCCACATTACTATACATTAGTGTCGAGAAACAGACTGACCTAAAGACAAGGATAGAGACTGGCACATAAGTGGCGTAATGTGTACATATTCACGTAACTAGAACGGCTAGGTTCTCTTAAATACATTATTTTGTTACAATATTTCTCAAACTCAATGGATAGGTACATCACGTGTATTAATACAGTGATGATAACCAAATTCAGTATATATATTACAATGAAATGTGAGAAGGGCAGGAGGAGTGATATTTGTACTTGAGATGAGATATGGAATGGTGAGCTTTATAATCTGTGGATGCTGTTACGATTGATAACAGTGTTTGGTAAAACAAATGAGCGCACTTCAAACGAAAACGTTGTAAGGACAAGTGGCACCTGATTATCATTTTTGAATGCAGTATCAATTGTGTTCCCAACAAGTCTACACCGTCAACAAAATGAATGGATGCTTCTAGTTAAAAAAAAGTGTTCAGGCGACGTGTGTAGACGTCGCTCATGCGCCACATACTGAATTTCTTCATCAGGCCTGAATGTCGTTCCTCCTGTAATTTTTTTCAGTGGTCAAAAGACGTGGTAAGCCCACGAGGCGAGATCTAGCGAGTACGACAGATGTTTAAGGTACTCAAAGTTTAGGTCCTCGGTAGTTGCAGCCGTTGCATTGGCAGTATGGGGACAGAGCATTGGCAGTATGTGGACAGAGCATTGGCAGTATGGGGACAGAGCATTGGCAGTATGGGGACAGAGCATTGGCAGTATGTGGACAGAGCATTGGCAGTATGGGGACAGAGCATTGGCAGTATGGGGACAGAGCATTGGCAGTATGGGGACCAAGTAATGATAGTATGAGGACAGAGCATTGGCAGTATGGGGACAGAACATTGACAGTATGGGGACAGAACATTGACAGTATGGGGACAGAACATTGGCAGTATGGGGACCGAGCATTGACAGTATGTGGACAGAGCATTGGCAGTATGGGGACCAAGTAATGATAGTATGAGGACAGAACATTGACAGTATGGGGACAGAACATTGGCAGTATGGGGACAGAGCATTGGCAGTATGGGGACCAAGTAATGATAGTATGAGGACAGAACATTGGCAGTATGGGGACAGAACATTGACAGTATGGGGACAGAACATTGACAGTATGGGGACAGAACATTGGCAGAATGGGGACCAAGTAATGATAGTATGAGGACAGAACATTGACAGTATGGGGACAGAACATTGGCAGTATGGGGACAGAGCATTGGCAGTATGGGGACAGAACATTGGCAGTATGGGGACCGAGCATTGACAGTATGTGGACAGAGCATTGGCAGTATGGGGACCAAGTAATGATAGTATGAGGACAGAACATTGGCAGTATGGGGACAGAACATTGACAGTATGGGGACAGAACATTGACAGTATGGGGACAGAACATTGGCAGAATGGGGACCAAGTAATGATAGTATGAGGACAGAACATTGACAGTATGGGGACAGAACATTGGCAGTATGGGGACAGAGCATTGGCAGTATGGGGACAGAGCATTGGCAGAATGGGGACAGAGCATTGACAGTATGGGGACAGAGCATTGGTAGTATGGGGACATAGCATTGGTAGTATGGGGACATAGTATTGGCATGTTACCACAAGACCTGTATCCTCGGAAGTCAACGTTGTTTGGATTTGATTGCGGGTTGAAGATGATTCTTGAGAAGACTTGTATACGTAACACTGATGACAGCTTACTCCTGGACACGTACTTCTTCAAGAAAAACGTCTCGTTTATCGCAAAGGAGTGTCTGTGAAACCTCCCTAGCAGACGGCTTGGTGCGAAACGTCTTCAGTTTTCGTTAGGAGACGTAGCGCAATTCCTTGCACACTGTCTTGTGTTCTGACTGGCTATAGTGAACACAGATGCCATCTAATATAACAATTCTTGTTAGGAAACCTTCATCTTTTGCTTCAAAGTCCTGCAAATGTTCATGAAAATAATCTACAAGTAGTTGTTTCCATTCTGGAGTCAGCTGTCCTGACAATTTGCAGACATGTTATGGAATTGGAGTACATCATGTATGATGTAGTGAGTTTAACCTTAACTGATTTCCACAATTCTAATTCACTGTGATTTCCCATCACGATGGTTTTAACTGCTGCAATTACTCTGGTGACTACTCGGTGTGCCCGACCCGGTCGAAAACAGTCTGTACCAGAATTCACGCCGTTTCGGAACATAGTCCTACACTCGCGTACGTGCTCGATCGACAGGCATGCAACTCCAATCTGTACCTTCATTCGTTGATGAATTTCGATTTATTGCACCTCTGCCCCAAAAATCGGATATCGTGCATGCCACTAGCGGGGCAGCAATTTTTAAACATCTAATTTTACGTCATGTTACTCGTTGACAACGTGATTCTACCGGTAGGACACTCCCGGAGTCCTTAGCAACGACACTACAAACTTTCATGACACTAGCACGGTTTTCCGAATTTATACCGCAGTTTGTAGGAGTTTCATTTGAAGCTCTCTTTGAATTCCGTCGTGTATTCGAAAGTCACATCTGTTGAATATCAGGGGTACAGTATTGTATAATATAAAACCCATCTGTATTTCACTACTCTATGTTGTCTTCTTGATTGATTAACGACATTGCTTTCTTTTCATGTTATCCTAGATGCACTAAAATGTTTTCTATTTCCCAGAAACAGAAAACATTTTTGTGTGGTAGATCGGCTCACATTATCTTTTGTATATTTAGCACCACACATATGCATTATATTTCATCAGCACGCTACAGTAATTTTAGCTTTTTTATTCTAAATCATGTACGAAGGTTCTATGGACAGTTTATACATCAAGTTTATACCAGATGACCCGTGCAGAACATATTCTTGTCATTTCAGACAAATCAATCAAAACCCTTAATCATTTATATTGTCCCATAAGCTCGAATTCAGAGGGGCCATAACCACTAGAATAGCTTCATGTCTTCATAAAAATAAATGTAAAATATTCTTTCCCTTTAATTGTGCAAATTTTAGGGCCAAGAATAAGTATTGTACTGTCAGTGACATAAAATAATATATCTATATATTGATCTACTCGGATTCCAAGTCTCATCCTCCTGTAATATTTGTACTTCCTAAACTGGAATTAAACCTATTTGCATACGAGAGTACGTATGTGTGTGCGTGTGTACATTCGTGTAAATGTATGTTTTACAGAGTGAAAAACAGAGTGAAAAAATTGAGAGACAGAAAGAGGACAGGAAGAATTTAATGCAAATTAATTCAGCCCAGTCTGGCTGGAGTGAAATAGGACAAGAACACGCAACCATTTTTTGGGCTATTCGGTTTGCAGAATGCCTTAATTTTCCTGTTTTTCAGCAAGAATCGTTTGTCACATGATCTGGTTGAGTTCAACTTAGAAGTTAAAGCCCCATCCCCTATATTTATGAATAAATGTTTTTTAGTTTGCGAAGGCACGCGGACATGATTCGAAGAGTCTGTCTCTATGAATGCTCTGTCTCCAGTCTGGAACCAGCAGAGGCTTACACTGAAAACTACGCTTCAAATTTACATAACCTGTGTCGTCTCCATTCTGCTGTACCCATTATGATGTATTGGTCTGGCTTATTATCTAGACCTGCCAAGCAATGGTAGCTATACGTCTGACTGCACTTCTTTTGGGATATCAAGAACCCACAATTCCTTCTACCACAAAGTGAAAGCCTAAAATAAGGGGCATATGGTCTAAATTGGTTGCTAAGAGCCGAAGATGTAACAGTGAACAAGCTGACCAGTCATTGATATATAGCTGGTTGCATCAGGGGTCAGTGAGCCATAGCTGATAAAGACATGATTCCGCCATCAAGTAAGAGCTGACTGCAACCATACAGCCTAATTAAAAGATTATGGGTCAAAGAGGGATGACAAACTAGATTCTAAAAATATTGCGCTGAAATCAGATGTGTTGGATCAAAAGGCGCAGATATCGCGTGCATCGATGTAAACGGCAACACAAAGTCACACACGTCCTTGTCAGGACGAACACAGATGAACAAGAAGAGGAAGAAGAAGAAGAAAAAGAAAAAGAAGAAGAAAACATTTGTAGTCCTTCACTTTTTCTTACAATCATCTTTCGTCGCCCCTTATGATGTGCGTGGAAGGTTACATTGGTCCTATTTGTTTCCCACCAAGTAGCAGAGACGTTAAACTCATATACTGTTTGTACAAGAAATCTAAGACATGTACCAACATTATGTGTTATTGCATTCTGGCAGACATGACAGCAGGACATGTCCTTCATGACAGCAGGACATGTCCTTCATGACAGCCCCCAGCACATAGATATGATGAGAAGAAGGAGGCTCAAGCCGTTCCCCTCGAAAATAACTTTACAGTGGTATTGAAACCCTGAAAGCGACGGCAGACTTTATTGTAGAATCCAGGCTTCCAGTGTAAATGAGCAATGACCGCAAAGGAAATGCTTTTGTAAATATGTACCAATGCTGTTGTAATTGTAATCCACTCTGATTACGTGTGTGTATTATGTGTGGTGGAAGCGTGTCCTATGGTTGAAACGTTAATTTCATAATCTCAACGCTTTAAATTTGGATCTCACTGCGTTCAGTGTCGTTGACACGGTTGTTTTTTTTCTCAGTGAGATCGCTCCTCCACGTACGGTAAGTAAAGACCAACCTATTTTTCCTTTTTTTTTAAATTTTTATTTTGCACATTTGTCAAGAAACTTATAACAGCCAAATTGGTTTGCAGTTGTAAGAACTGATGTTCTGCGGAGGACAGCTATTTACATTTTGTTTTCTATTTACACAGAAACAAGTCAGAACTGTGTGGAAGAACGGGAATCTGCCATGAACATTCATTCCCAGGAACCAAATGCTAAACACTACATACCTACTTGCACATCTGATGGCGCGTGGGAAAAGGCGCAGTGTCATCAGTCCACGGGCTATTGCTGGTGTGTCAAGGTATGTACAGCAAGGTCATGTTCTAACGTTATCAGTAATCTGATTATTATTTCTTCTCTGGGTTTCTCGGCTAGAGTGAGAGGACAGGTCGTTGCTGAGCGCAGTAGAGCATACATGTCAACAACCTCCAGTATGAGAATGGAGACGGAAGCAGTGACATCAGCACTGAAATGGATATCAGAGACTTCTATAACCAGGGCAGTCATTGTGACAGACACGCAAGCCGGACTTCAGAAGGTACAGAAGGGATAGCTTAGGTAAGAGTGGATAGCAGATGTTGAGGCCTCAAACCTCCAGGCGTTGACATGGATCTACTGTCCTGCTCATGCCACAGGTCAGGAAATTGAAAGATTTGACATCATGGCTTCACTAGGTCCCATCATGGGCACATTAGTGATGGATAGAAGTGACATTTTAAAATCAATCAATGACCACCTGCTGAATGAGGACACTGCAATAGGTGAAGCAGCAATCCACAGACTGCAAAGTTTCGACATTAAACGAGGTTCGAGTGGAGTGGGGCACATGAGAGGACGGCACAGGAGAGTGTACAACCAGCGAGCTACAGAGACCATCACCATCCATACCTTACCCCATTTGATGAGAGAGACTGAGCACCTCTGGGTATGCCCGGAGTGCAGTGACGTTGATTCTTAGAAACAGAACAGAAACAAAAAACACTGTGATTCCACGTTCAGCACAGAGTTTCATCAGACAGCCACATCCATAGGGTTAACTGTTTTTTAGCTATTCGTCAAAGCTTAGACCTTAGCTGTGAATACTTTTCAATGGCTAACTCGCTCCGATATGAGCAACAAGATTGTGCGTGACTGAAAAGAATGTTTAGTTCAGTTGACCATCTGCTCATGACGGTGAGCGTATGGCGTGTAGCTGAAGTCGTCGGTCTTGTGTCAAATGTGATCTGTTGGTTACACCTACAAGAACAAGCAGGCATAGCTACAAATTAAATAAAGAAAAGTCCAGATTATATATTAAGAAATTTTTTTCAGTCAGAGAGTGGGGAATTTTTGGAATGCATTGCCACAGGAAGAAGTGGAGGCAAAGACAATTAATTCATTTAAGAATAGATTGGATGCGCATAGCTTTTAGAGCAATAAAATGTAAATGAAACTGGTTGTTTACAGACTCTGCAGTCTTGTAAACCAGTATAATGACGTTAAAATTAGGTTATTGTAAGCCAGTTTCGATGAATGGTTACTCATATGTCATATATCCATCTTCCTCGTGCCCTGTAGCTGGAACTTCTTGTATTATAAGCACGTAGTAGGGGACGGCGTGGGCTAGTGGTTAAGTGACACGGCTCACAAACCCAAGGTGCTGGGTTCGATCCCCATCACAGCACCGGCCGTTACCCCGGGGAAACAAATCCTTAGACATTGCAGGAGGATGCAGATCCTAACATAAAAGGCATGTCGAAGTCGGATGCACTTGGCCGACAGGCGCAAAAGAAAAACCGCACTGCAACGCTTACCGCCTTGAGGAATATAGAGATAAGGCGAACGCAAGACAAACAACAACAAAAAATAAGCACGTAGTGGCAGTCGATTTGACAGTATTCTCATGAGATAATCGAACGAACATATTTTATGTATTGAAATGTGTTCAACACAAGGGGTAGTTCCCATCCTATTTTTAACCTTTACTTCATATTTGTATCTACCGATGACACCAATGATCTTTCATAGATTTCTTTTTTCATAAATCGTTATTTCCCTTTCTCAGGCCTTGGATAAGTGACAATGGTAGTAACACATAGTTGGTATCAATACACTGTATACCAGTTGTTGTTCAGTGGGTGTTTAAGAAGTAGTGACAATTGATAAGTCACAGAGGAGGCTTTCCGACATCTTGTTTCCATTTCTCTATCACGTTTTCAAACGTAGCGTACCTTGGTCAAGGGAATGTTACACCATAAACTGACAGAATAACAGCATATTGTTTGTATAGCACGTACCAACACTGGCTTCCTTCAGGCTATGCTGTGTCTCTGTGCCCCTAACTCTTGTTAATGCCTGTGTATTTAACTTGAGTATCCATCCCCACTACGATCGTCTGAGTAGCACTTAGGTAGAGCTCTCGCTTCTCTTAGCACAAAGGTACTAGATTATATCCACTTTATCGCAACTCTCATGTTGATTTAGTTATAAATGGGTACTTGACTTACTGGTAGAGGAGGAAAAGCAATAAGGAAAGGTATTGGTTATCCCATTGCAAAAAAAGCGGAGGTCTAGTACATGAAAGTATTTAACACGCCGTCCCCGACAGCAGTGTCAAACTGTATCTTGATCATACTTTGGAATATGTCAATATCACTAGACGAGAGAAGAACAAACAAAGGTAATTGACAGAAAATATAAATAAAACGAAATGCCGTGACATACAAACACAGACATATATGGTAATGATTCGGGAATATGACAATAATCTATCCAAAATTATCCATCGAGCGAGACTATAACGCCAACCAGCAGGGCTTAAGAGTATGAGGAGGACCAAGAAAACGATGGAGGGTGGTGTTAAAGATATTCTATAACGGCATGGATTGAAAATGGCAACGACAGCACAGATATAACAGAAAGTAGTTTGCCCTTCCCTACGAGATCAGATAGTGACGATATGAAGTGGCCATGATGATCGACATTTCTACAAAGCTGTATTCTGAACAGTTTTGTCCTTTGTCACTTACCATGTCGGTTTCAGTTGACTGCTTGTCTATACGTAAGTGATTGTATTTTTTTTTAAAGTACATTGTCTATGCTCAATGATATCTATTCTATGATTATCTAGGTACCCACAAAAGTATCATATTTCTATATGTAGCGGATATAAAACTGACGATTACTGCATTAAAGATATGTCAGTTGTGGATATGTTTAGGGGAGTTGCTATCCCTGTACCATGAAATAGGCTATGCGTTTGTCTGGATGTGTTTCATTGTAAGGTTCCATAAAAGTTGGAGTTGATTTCTCTCGCGTGGGAATCCTGGGTCCTCGTTTTTAGGATGAAAGAAATGCCAACGACGCCCATTTGCGCATGTCGTAAAATGATACAGTGGCGTATTTTACATGAGAATGTTCCTAAAGTAATGCACATTACTCATTTCCTACATTTTTACGACATTTCAAATATCTTTTTCTCCTTTTTTGACCTTCGTCCCGAAAAGGACGTTGTGACTTTGGTGTCGTAGATTACAGCGAGGCTGCGGTATCTGCGCGTTACAATACAATACATCCGGTTGCAGCATGTCAGTTTGGGACAAGGTTTGCTTTCCTTCTTCAATACATATTCTCTCCGCCAGGTTGCATGTGTGCAGTCTGCTTCTAGGGTCGCCATTTGGAGGCGAAATAGAGTCTTTATCCACTGATCATGATCCAAGCCTCCAGCATTGTCACTGGCAAACTCATTCACTTCTGCATCTTCGGCCTTATGTAAACTAGATGGTTTGTTTTTTTGTTTGCCCAATTTCTCTATTTCCTAAGGCGATGTTCGTTGCACTGTGGTTTTTATTTTGCGCCTGTATGTCCAGTGCATCCGAATTCAGCATGCATTTTATGTAAGAGTCTGCTTCCTACTGCGTTTTCAAAGGGTTTGCTTCCCCGGGGTAACGGCCGGTGCTGTGATGGTGATCGAACCCAACACTTTCAGATTGTGAGCCGTGTCACTTAACCACTATCCCACGCCGTCCCCTACTATGTGCTTATAATACAAGAAGTTCCAGATACAGGGCACGAGTAAGATGGATAGATGACATATGAGTAATCCTTCATCGAAACTGGCTTAGAATAACCTTATTGTTTTAAACAACCAGTTTCATTTACATTTCATTGCTCTAAAAGATATGCGCATCCAATCTATTCTAAAAATCATTGAACCTGATGCAAGCTTCCAGCATTGAGTCATTGGCAAATTCATTTACCGCTGCATCTTCGGCCCTATGTAAAATAGATGGTTGAATACTTTCTTCTTTGATAAAGGGCCCACAAATCGCATATAGAAATGGGCTCTAGGTAAGCAGTTATCTTTCTTCCGTTATATCATAATCCTAGCACATTGAATGAGCTGATAACAACCAGTGACTCATAACTGGCTGTTTGTAGTAAGGACAGTGGCTAATAACAGATCAAGACCATATTCCGCCTCCAAATGGTGGCCCTAGAAACAGACTGCAACCATGCAGCCTGACTAGAAAACTAAGGAGCGAAAAGGAAAGACAAATCTGGACCCAAAAAAAACGTCCTGCTGAAATCGGATAATCGGTTGTGTCGGGCCGAAAGACGCAGATATCGAAGCCCTGCTGTAAACTCTAACACAGAAGTCTATTTCATAACTAGTGTCGATGAAGAAGAATAATATGCTACCAAAGTCTGATAACGTGATTTACCATATGCCGTCTAACTCAATCTTTATGTAACCCCATTAGGAGGACACTGGAAACCCGATTCCAGGAACTGCTACCTACAGAGTCAAGCCTAACTGTACCTTCGAAGACGAGAGAGAGCTGAAAGGTAAGAATTGGTTTTGAATATGTAATGAATATGTAATGAATATGGAACAAGGTATAGTTGACACACACTCAGAGAATGGAGGGCATTGGAAAATCTGTGACAGCGGTAAAGGTTGTTTTCTCCTTTTCCATTTTCACTTTGTGGTGCATGTGGCATCAACCAGCCCGCTCCAATGAAACATGACCTGTGCTGTTTTGTCAAATTCTTTGTAGCTTGTCTCCGTACTACGAGGCGTATTTAAATTAAACCGAACCTAACTACAGCAAGGGAACATATATCACTCCTGATGTAAACAGCACATACCAACCATCAAGTTTGCAAAATGTCATTATCCTTCGACTCATAGTTTCCTCAGCAGACCGTTGAAAACATGGCGGGTGTGGTACAAAATCCATTCAGAGTTGATCAGCGAGCGGTGATTCGATCTCTAACAGCTGAAGGATGTCGACAAGTTGACATTCATCGCAGAATGTAGGCAGTGTATGGTGACAACAGTGTGTCGAAGACAACAGGGAAGAATTGGACAACGATGTTTAAAGAAGTACGTGAGTTAATGAAAGATCTTCCGAGACCAGGTGAACCGCATATTGTTACGTCAGAAGATGCCATCGCCAAAATTGATGTAGCAATTCGGGTGGACCATCGCTGGAGCTTGCGTTCGCCAAACTTTTGTCACCATACACTGCCTACATTCTGCGATGAATGTCAACTGGTCGACAACCTTCAGTTGTTAGAGATCGAATTATCGCTCGCTGATGAACTCTGGATTTATTCCTTATCACACGCGCCATGTTGTCAATGGTCTGCTGAGGAAACTATGAGACGGAGAAAATAAAATTTTGCAAACGTGACTGTTGGTATGTGCTGCTTTCATTAGAAGTGACGTCATCATGCGTATCGTACGTATGTTCAGTTGGTGCAGTCAGGTCCGGTTTAATTTAAACTCGCCTCGTATTTGTAATCGACCTCTTTGTCTTTTTTTTCCTAAGGTTCATTGACCTACTTCTGCCTCTTTCTTACTCTCGGTTTCAAAATAGAGATTTCATTGTGATACTGGATTTGGGGATTTCACAACATGTGATCTAGCTATTGTCATCTTCTTCTTGAGATTTCCTTTTCCATTTGTCTTTTTTCTGTTCTCTCTCGTAAGCTTAAGTTTGTAATCCTGTAGAACCGCCACAAGCATATAATCTTGCTCTGTTTTTTATTGAAAAAACATTGTATTCTCCATCCATTGAGTTTGGTCATCCATAATTTGTCTGCTCCATATAGGATTACCGACTTCACATTGAAGTTGAAAATCTTTAGCTTGTAATTATTTTGATTATTTTATATTTCCATACGGTTTTTTTTCAACATGACGAAGGCACTTTTGCTTTTTGTATTTGGTTTCAATAGGGAAAAATAGACCTAGGAAGACTCAGAAAAAACGAAGTGGGATGGCACGGCCATGTTAACATGAAATGGCATAACACATTGGATTGTACAACTGAAAGCATCTTACGTGCTATTGGATAGAAGCAGATGGAGAGCATCTGTTGTGGCCCTATGCCTCAGGGGAAACCAGACATATAAATGATAATGACAAATGAAAGGAGGAATCAAATCGTCAGTCCGACATGACATGACACATTTAATCATAATTATGATGGTACATGTAAGTCAATATAAATGTCAGTCAGTAAATACTTGGACATAAAGAAAACAGTGAGATATCTGTCAGCTTTAGTAGGATCAGAAGGTGATGATGGATGTGATGATTCCATTTGACTCATTCTTCAGCTTAAATAATACTTTTTTTTTAAATAACATAAATAGGCAAAAATACTGCAGGGACCAATCCTGTGCCAAAACAATGAGCAAAATAGCGAGAGAGAGGGAGAGAGAGAGTGTGAGACAGAGAGAGAGAGAAAGCGAGAAATTATAAGAGCAAGATTGAAAGACAGAAAGCCTCACATAAACACACGGTAATGCGAAAAGATGTAAAATTTAATTAAACCAAATTCGAAAATTGTGAATAAAAGAGAACTCTAGCTAGAAGAATGTAAGACCCGAGAGAAATGTACAGATGATGGTTGCAGGATTGTGACAATGTAAACTGAAATTACGTGCATTTAATAGAATAACAAGACGTGGTACAAGAAAAGATTTAAGCGACTGCATCTAATACAATTTCTTTTTACAAAAGATATAGATCTAGATCAATGAATCGTAATGCTGAGTAGCGGATGGCCGGGCTAGTTTGGATGACGGTGCTCTAATCACGAGGACATGCACTCAAAACGTTGCTAAGGCATACGTTTTTGTTTCTGTATCGAATGTGGGCAGAGGAGACTAACGTTTGATCAGGCAAAACATATTAATCGGGTTATGTTAGTCAGGGTTAGGTAAACAAACTGACCAAGGTCCAATATCACTTCCATGCAATTCTCACTGGAAACAAACTGACCAAGGTCCCATATCACTTCCATGCAGTTCTCACTGGAAACAAACTTACCATGGTCCCATATCACTTCCATGCAGTTCTCACTGGAAACAAACTGACTAAGGGCCCAATTCACTTCCATGCAGTTCTCACTGGAAACAAACTGACCAAGGTCCCATATCACTTCCATGCAATTCTCACTGGAAACACACTGACCAAGGTCCCATATCACTTCCATGCAGTTCTCACTGGAAACAAACTGACCAAGGTCCCATATCACTTCCATGCAGTTCTCACTGGAAACAAACTGACCAAGGTCCCATATCACTTCCATGCAGTTCTCACTGGAAACAAACTGACCAAGGTCCCATATCACTTCCTTGCAATTCTCACTGGAAACAAACTGACCAAGGTCCCATATCACTTCCATGCAGTTCTCACTGGAAACAAACTGACCAAGGTCCCATTTCACTTCCATGCAATTATCACTGGAAACAAACTGACATGGCTAACGAGTGACACGCAAATGTAGCCACGTATAGCACATAAGCCTGGAGGACAACGGTCTTCCTCCATGAGCACACTCGTTATGTGAGGACAGCTACTACAACCCGCCGCTTAACGTCATTTTCAGGGCCCACAAAAGAGTAAACTTACTCATTGTGGGCATTTATCAACAAAACTCCACCAAAGCAGCATAACAACTTACATGTACGCATCGTGACGACTGTAGAAACAAGTGGCCTTCATTCCTCGTCTTATAAATCATCTTTGTGACCTCCAATAATGAGACGACACACCACAGTTATATATATA
The DNA here is from genome assembly GCA_036924085.1 of Ariolimax columbianus. Classification (NCBI taxonomy): domain Eukaryota; kingdom Metazoa; phylum Mollusca; class Gastropoda; order Stylommatophora; family Arionidae; genus Ariolimax; species Ariolimax columbianus. The sequence goes on along the minus strand of JAVGWX010000007.1, from coordinate 58,233,009 downwards.
TTTTATTTTTATTTTTTTTTCAAATTGTGATAATGCGACATTATAATAGGCACGTATATACACACGAAAACTTGATTGGTGTTCAAGGCAAACGACAAAATGTTTTGTCCAGTTAGATTATAAATGGCAAAGTATTTATAGATCATGTCTCTAGTGGCTGTATCCGAGCAAGAACGGTTTCGATTGCGGTGGTTTTGCATGATCAGGTTGCTAGCCAAATATAGAAGACCTTTAGTTGCCTTCTGCGACATGGTTGGTTACAGTGAGTCTAATATATTCGTCTGGAACACCACTGGGTCGCTGTTGATTGTGTCTATTAATGTGTGTTTATATACCCATAATGATAGCTACCCCTTGCAGGCGCAGATGGCACTAGCGTATTGAGCTGGTCGTGAACCTCACTTTCTCGTCCTGAGCTGTCTGAGTCCAGCGGCAAGACGTAATCCAGATATTCTAGAGATATGATAGGATCCCTGGGATTACCATGGCGTTCTAGTGTTGCTGAGAACGCCTTCCTATCTTAATGGTTTCATTCGCATAGTTCCCCAAGTGTAGTCTTCACAAACGTGTTCTTTGCGAATGAGTAGGTTTACTCTTTTGTGCACCGCGAAAAGGATATTAAATGGTGGCTTGCAGTAGCTTTCCTCACATCCTGAGCCTTCTGATGAAGATAGACCAAGGTCCTTCGGGCGGTTGTGCATATGCTTGGCTTCAATTTTGATCCACGTCGATCCGCCATTTCGTTAGCCGCCTTGCCATAATGACAGCTCGTTTCCAGGGAGGACTACAAGGAAATCGAGGTAGAGGTCCTGGTCAGTATATTTTGCATGACCCTGACTAACATTTCTGATCAATATGTTTTCCTGAACCAGACGATAGTCTTCCTACCCCTTCACATACTTAAATAGGGAGGCACAAACTCACCTACCGTTTAGTGACTCTGGCTACCGTAGCCTGGTTTAGCCTGCCAGTCGAAGCAGTGCTTCGGGTTGTGGCCGCTGCTCCTGCTACACCTAGTTGGAGTCACGAGTGAGCGCTGAATGGCAGGTAGAGACCAAGTGTTGGACAACCACTTCCATTGGAAGTAGAAAATATTCTTCCCATCACAAGCACTGCTCTATAGAAAATACGAAGAACAGATATATCATCACTTTTGAAACTGTTCTACTGACCAAGATGACACGGATTCAAAACGTAGGTGTTTCTTTCTATCACAATAAAAAAGAAACACAGTATGTACACCCCGTTCCGACTGCAAGGACCAGCGGCTTTTATTCCTCAGTTCTATAACTCCGTCTGGTGAATCCTATTATTGTGACTATATGTCGAAATGCTTGTTATTTTTTAGTGCCAATATATCGCTATATTTGTATTTCAGGGTGTCCATTTGACCAGAAGCGGAGGTTTCTGGTTGACTTATTGGGAGATCTCACCGAGGAGAGAAAGAAAGCTTTACTGGAGATAAACAATCAAACAAAGTGAGAAATGTCGATGGTATCTTTTGTTTTTGAATGAATGCACTCTTAGTCAGGCCATCCCGTAACCGGTGATGTCGTTGGGGAATTCATGAAGACATCCCTACAAACCCACGCCATCCCTCTCTGTCAGCGCCTGCTGCCTGTGCTTCCTGTGGCCAGAGATTGGTCCATTCTTTTATGTTGTCCTCCCATCTCTTTTTGGACGATCTCTTCGCCGTCTTCCTTGCATCTGCCCGTCTGGGATCGTATTTGCAAGACCGTTTGATCTCGATATGTGTCTGTACCAATCGAGTTTCTTTCTCTTGACAGTTGTCAAGAGTTTTTCAAAAGGCCCTATTGCTGTTGTAGTTATTCCTCATATTTCTTAATTTGTAACTTGATCTTTGTACGTGACGTTTAGAAGTCGTCGGAAACATCTCATCTCTACAGCCTGTATCCTCCGCTGCAGGTCAACTGTAATTGTCAATGTCTCACAAGCATAGAGGAATATTGACATGACCAATGTGCACATTAATTGAACTTTGTGCATATGCCTAACCGTTTATCTTGCCAGATTTTGTTAAGCCGCTATTGGCTGTGCTATTCTGGCCAACACCTCACATTTTGATCCTTCATCACTACAACCGAACTTAGATATTTAAAACAGTGAACCACTTCAAGTTCCTGGCTATTAGCTTTAATCCGACCGTTGAAGCCCTGGTCGTTGTTGGTCATTAATTTTGCTTTCCATCGTTAATCACTATATGTACCATTGTCAAGAGCTGTTTCATCGAGACTTCTAACTGATTCCTGGAGCTTCACTTCTGTGACTGTATGCACTCTGTCTACAGTAATGTCTCGAACCATAGGAGCTAACTAAAGCTGCTAATATTTCCAGAAATATATTTATTTCTTTGTTGCTCTGTCGTTTCTTTTCGTGTTTTTTTCTTAATACTCCAACTGTCATATTGAATGACGAAGATGTATGTGCCTCTTCGCAAATGTGTTTCTATGTTATTTCCCAAAGAAACGCACCATCACTGCAGGTGGCATCTTACAAAATGGAAGCTTGTGCCAAAGCAGTTATGTCAACTTATGGATATGGTATATGCAACACTTTCTTTTACTTGATGTAGTTGTCAGCTTTATACGCATTCTTACTTTATCGTTTTATATCTTCTTCATCGTTCATCCCCAAATGCTCTTACAAAGGTCATCGTTGGTTTCTAAAACCATCTAAACCATCTCTGTAGTCACTTTCTCTGTCTGCTTGATAACTGCCAGATAGGTTTTCTGTACGGCTGTATGTGTCACAGAGACGAGAATTCGGCCACTTCCACGTTAACTCCGTCTCTGAGCGCCCTGCGTCGGGTGTGAACCGAGCGAAGGTTTTCACTTAAAACCAAGCGACCGGTTTACACATCCTGTGTAGTCCCCATTCTGGACTATTCTGCAAAGTGATTAGAGCTGCCTTGAAGTCTTCCAAATGCACAGCAAGAGGCGCATTCTTGTGATCCACTAGTATAATAGGTCACAAACAACGAGGTCATCCTTCTTCGTCTTCTTCTTCGTTCGTTCTCAATCTCCCACTACCAAACCCTGAAAGAACTTAAGTAGCAGAATATTGTCCAGAGAACGGAATGCGTTGTGTTGTAGTTTACATTTGGCTGCGATATTTGCACTTTTCGGTCCAACACATCCGACTTCAGCAAGCATTTTTTTAGTACCGGGTTAGCATTCCCTCTTCGATTCCTTCTCCTTAGCCAGTCTGCCCTGCTGCAGCCTGTTATCCAGGATCAACTCGTGGGGGTGTAGAAGGGTCTTGGCCGCTATGGTTCGCTGGCCCTGACGCTAGCAGTCAGCTATGGGTCGCTGACCACTGCAGCTCATGTGCTGCTCAGCATCTTGATCCCCGAGGTCATCCGACAGACATACCTCGAAAGTACCGTGAGCATGTTAAACCGTCGCAGCCTGGTCGTTTTTTGCTGCCTCGAGGACGCCGCCGTTCACCACAGCTTTTAATTGAAGCAGACTATAGACATGAGGAATTAGACAAGGACCCTCTACACCATAGTCCCGCCCCCCACGACTGTTCTGCAATACCGAACTGGATAAAAATGGAAGGACATCATCATTACAGCTCATAGCACGTGACTCGGCCTATTCATTGTGGCCACAGACAGTAAGCGAGCTACCTACCCGCCTACTACCCTGAGAAAATGTGAGTAAAAGAGGGCTACCAGTACCGCTTGATCAAGCGCCTCTAAGAAATCAGAGGGAGGGGGGGGGGGCGGGAATCATATACCAAATATGGACACTTCCACACTTTGGGCAAATTCAAGAGGTGGCTTACAGTGCCCTAAGACATTCTCTGGAACATGACTAACCAACTCACAGTTTCAATTGCCCATTTAGCTGTTCACACAGGACTAAAAAAAGCATGTAGACTAATTGTCTTCATGATTGGAGCGGCAGCTCTAACAGAATGTGCCCGTAAACGAGATAGTAATGAAAAGTCCAACCAGAGTGCTACACGTACTGACAACCACTGTAACCTTTCAATCGTGTCGTAAAGAATGAATTAAAAATGGTTATGCAATGCGGCTAGCAACCTCATAGTGTAAATTAATTGCTACTTAAACTGCCACATCGAATGATTGGATATGTGCTTCTTGGTAATGAGGTCGTTGTAGGGATGGCCTTACGCTTCACTTTGAGCTAAAAGGCAAATCAATAAATTAAGGAAGAGTTAACAACTCATTTTGTACGAAGATTAAAAGAAGAGGATGATGATGATGATGATGATTATAATGATGATGATGATGATGAGGATGATGAAATTATGAAAAGCATGACTGATATATTGTGTTTGCTGTTTCATTTCCAGTACTGGCCCAGAGAATAACTTGTCCCTACGTGAAACAGTAGTCCGATGGAAGTTAAAAATGTTGGACACTAACAACAACGGAGTACGTCATTTTGTATTTATCATTCAGTTTCCGTTCATTTTAAGTAAATATAATGAGATTATAACCGATCGGGTATGGTATCGGTCTCTTGATGAAAGGGACCCGAGTTCAAACAACGGTAAGATATAGATTTGTTTGTCTACTGGCGCGGAATGACATACCCTGCCATACGTCAAGAGGATTATATTCACTAGCTATTTGTACCCTTCCGGTGGACCAGCAGTGGTGATAAACGTCGTAATAATAGTGTTCTATGATAACTCTTTAAGGATAGTCTTATAATATAGTAGTATTTAATGATTATTTGTAATGTGAGTTTTTAGGAGTTTTAGTTATAGTTTTTTTTATGAGTATTTCACAATACATTTTTATTATAGTTTAGTTTGTGATAGGTTTTCATAAAGAATTATAATTTCACAAGCTTTTATTACAGATTTTGTTGTAGTTTTTTTAATGATAGTTTTTCAAGGACCGTTCTTTTATCAACGTTTTCATTATAGTTTTTAAAGATGGTGTTGTAACAGTTGTTAATGATAGTTTTTGTTAACAGTTTTTTTTTTTTAATAACAGTTTCAATGATAGTCTTTTAATACAGTATCTATGATAGTTTTTAATTATACTTTTCAATAATTTTGTCAATGAGATGTTTAATAATGATAGTTTTTAATGACAGTGTTGTTTAATATTTTCATTACAGTTTTTGTAATGAACACTTTTATGATAGTTTTTATAATAGTTTATTAAAGCTTTTAGGGATACTTTTTATGATAGATTTTATGATAGTTTTTATATATATTTTATGATAGTTTTCATTAAAATTTTTATGATACTTGTTACGGTACGTTATAAATAATGGGTTTTTTTGTGATCCTCTTTTATAATAGTTTTTAAATGATAGTGTAAATTACTCGGTTTATGATATCTTTTAAATATTTTTTGTATAATAATTGTTATTATACTTTAAATTATATTTTTTGTAACATGTTTTTAATTAAAGATTAAATGACAGTTTTTTAACTTATTATATTTTTATTATCTTAATTTTAGAATAGTTTTTTGTGATAGTTTTTATGAGTTTTTATTTTTTACATGTTAATGACCATTTTTTTACTTTTTGGTCATAGTTTTTAATATTAGTTATTTGATATAGTTTTATGAGTCTGATTAATCTTTTTAAGATACTATTATTTATACTTTTTAATGGTAGTTTTATAACAGTTAACATTACAGTTTTCAGAAGATAGTTTTTATGATAGCTTTTGTTGTAGTTTTCTAATGATAGTTATAATTATTATTTTTATAATAGTTTTTAATAATAGTTTTTTATTGATAGTATTTGTGTTTTCATTTTAGTTTAGAAATGATAGTTTCAAATGATAGTTTTTAATTAAACCTTTTGTGACATTTTGCATGATAGTTTTTTTTTATATTGTTATGAAAGTTTTTATGAAATTCTAATCATTGTTTTTATTATTGTTTTAGCTTTTTAAACAGTTTTATTATAATAGTTTTATTTATAATAGTTTTTTTTTGTTATTGTTTTAATTGAGTTGTCGTTTTCGTTGCAATTTTTTTGTTATAGTTTTTAAATGATAAGGTATGTAATAATAATAATAATAATAATAATAATGTTCGCGTAGGCGTCAAAGGCACATTGCGTCGATCGACCACTACCATATCCAACTGCTGAGGCTTGTGTTCATGCGTAGCGTGTTGACCGAAATCCATACAGACTCCCCAGGTGGAGCCGAGTACTCCGCTGCCTTAGAATGAGGGCTGTGAGAAGTGTGTTAGACCAATGTTTGTGTCAAGCTTTCTATGTCAAACTCCCTGTTTTTCCACGCCCCGCCACCGAAACTTCTGATTGTATTCACCTTTTGGTCAGCGTGACCCTTGCTGTGCTGAGAATACCAGGTTAAGAGGTGTCGTGTAACACCCAGTGGAGAGAGGAGCGGGCAGAAGGAAGGTGGCTTCAGTCCGAGCAAGAAGGTTCTTGAGTAGTGATATCCTGGAATGAATTATGGTGTGCAGTTACGCAGATCGCTGAACTCCATCATGGACTGGTTTCCCGACGGTTTAAGCTAGGCATGAAATGCAGCGAAACGCAGCATAACAAACAGGATAACCGATCGAAAGTACATCAATTCCACATAAGAAAGTCCTTGATACCACCCGAAGAAGGAGCTGTGAATTATAATCTCAACAGGAACCACCTAACATCAGAAAACGACACAAACACCGGAAGCACACCCATTAAGGCGCGGCCATCTTACTTAATTTATATAAGCTTGGGTAAATATAGATAAACATGCTTGTTCATGTACAGCTATTTGCTCACATATATGTGTGTATGTGTTAATGTGTTGTTGTGTATATGTTCATATATGCACGTTTATGTGTTCATATGCTTTTAGGCATATGCTAATATATTGTTATGTGCATGTATATGTTTTGAATGGATGCTGGTATTTCGTCATGTAAATGTTTATATGTTTTGTGAATATGCTCATAAATTGTCGTGCATGTGTTTATAAGTTTTTGTGCTTATGTTTATAAATGGCCAGTTATGTATGTATATGTTTTCATGTGTATGCACACATATGCTTGTTTATGTGTAGATTATTAACTAGATTATGAAATCAACAACAACGTCCAATAGACATGAAATGTATGTAGTTTGACAAAACAACCTCATTTGGACATTGCCGATCACTTAGCACCTCTTAACTTAACGTCTTTATGCTGAGATAGAAGGCTCTGCATAGAATGAATGCAACCAGTTAATACTACTCCATTTAATCTAAAAATAACTGTGTGCACCCAATCTATCTTTGAATGCATTAACTGACCCTGCCTCTACTATTCCTGTGACAATTCATTCCGAGCAATCATCACTCTTTTACTAACAAAAATGTTTCCTAATTTCCAATCTAGACCTATCTTCAATTAATTTGTGGCTTTGCCTTTTTATTCTTCCATAACTTAATCAGATGAAAATTTAAATACGTATACTTGATGAGAGATCACATAAATTGTGACGTAGAAAACACAAACGATACAAAGATTATGATCATACGTGCAACGGCAATCGGGTACTTTTATGAGACACACAAGAGTACATGCCTAGAATCATACACATGAAAATGTGGCTTCAAATGAAAACCTTAAAAGTAAGTTGTTTGTTTCGAACGCCCACAATGTGTAGATTTACTCTTGTACGCCCTGAAAAAGACGTTAAGTGGTGGGTTGTAGTAGCTTTTCTTACATCCTGAGCATGCTGATGAAGGTAGACTGGGGGTCCTCCAAGCGGTTGGGCTATACTTGGCTTCATCTGCGTGTCGCTCACTATTACAGGGATCACGTCGATCCCTCACCTCGTTAACCAGACTGCCAAAATAACAGCCTGATTCCATTGAAGGCTACAAGGAAGCCGAGGTGACGATCTTGGTTAGTATATTTTGACTAACATGTCTGATCAGTATGTTGTGCCTGATCAGATGTTAGTCTTCTTCCTCTTAAAGTGAGTTAGTAATTAGAAAAACCATGCCTTTGTATTGTCATTTGTTAATATGGTTGCTAAGAATGTCAAGAGTGCTCTGCAGGTGTCATCTTGGTGCAGAAGAACAACCTGATGTCATAATTGCAGCTAAAAGAATTCCGCCCCACTATTGAAATGCACAAAAGAAGAACAGCCTTCTGGTATCCGTTTTGAGAGCAGCGGAGGCGTGAAACTTATAGCAATTTATTGCCAAATGGTGGTCCAATACGGTGATGCATGCCTTTCATTCCAGCAAGTGTATGAATGAAGTGGGAAGTTCCAAAATGGTGTGATTTCTGTAATACACTGGTCACGACCAATACCGAGTCAGTCATACCGCGTAGTGAGTGACCACAAAATCGATTGCAGCCGTGGACGAAAAGGAAAATCGCTGATTGGATGTGAATGAAAATGATAAACATCTGTACATAAATCAGTTAAGGTTCAGCACAGCACATCATCCATGATGTGCTAGAGTTCCACAAAGTGTCTGCTCCTCTCTGGTGCATGTCAATAGTGGGGCGCTCATTTTTTTACTGATATAAAACGTCATGTCCTTTGTCTACACAGTGATGCCCCCTGCAGGGCGCATTTGACATCCCTAGCAACCATATTAACACGATACAATACAAATACATGGTTTTCTAATATATATCCTACTTTTAAGGTTATGAATTGAAGCCCATTCGTATCTTGTTTGTGATATCCCCAAAGAAGGAAGTACATACAAAGCTATTAAAATATGAATACAAAAGGCTAGAGGAGCCTTCATTGCACTAGAGAAATCAGAAGAAATTAAGCCCAAAACAAAAATCCAAACCTTCAACTCCAATGCAAAACCCGTCCTCTTGATTGCCTATGAAACATGGAGAACAACATAAACAACAGCGAAAAATTCAGGAAGCTGGATGTGGGACAGCAATCTGAAAAACTAGATGATGATAGACACTATGATATGCACAGTGGTGAACTTACAGAGGAGCATCCATTGCGTTGCAGTCAGGTGGACATACACTCATCTTCTCAAGTACGACTCTGGAAACGTCGTGACATGTGAAGAGCTCAGTACAAGTAGCTTTGAAAACAACGACGAACAACAACATATATGTTATCAATACGTCCCAGTTCACCAACCTGTAAAATGGCACATGGCTTACTGTGAAGGACCCTACAACAGCGAAAAAGATGACTAGCCTCATAAAAACTAGTAACCTTGTTCAGTGAATTCCTAACACATCATCTTCAACAGCAGTGTCTTTTATGGGGGCCATCTGTTTTATTGAAAATGTTCTTGTTGTTCATTATATCTGTTTCAGATGTTAGAGAGAAATGAATGGCGTCCGTTTCGAAGGACGACTCTAAAAAATAAAAACTATCCCCGCAAGTGTCGACGAAGCTTTTTGCGTTATTGTGATGAAGATAATAGTAAAAAGATTACTTTGGACGAGTGGAAGGATTGTCTTGGACTAAATCGTAAGTGAAGCACCATCTTTGCTGTTTGTTGTTCTTTGTGTGTATGTCAGAGGAAATAATCTTTACCAGTTTGGCAAACAATAATTGAGTAGCACTTCACTTGCTGTTTGTTGTTCTTTGTGTGTATGTTAGAAGAAATAATCTTTACCAGTTTGGCCAACAATAATTGAGTAGCACTTCACTTGCTGTTTGTTGTTCTTTGTGTGTATGTTAGAGGAAATAATCTTTACCAGTTTGGCAAACAATAATTGAGTAGCACTTCACTTGCTGTTTGTTGTTCTTTGTGTGTATGTTAGAGGAAATAATCTTTACCAGTTTGGCAAACAATAATTGAGTAGCACTTCACTTGCTGTTTGTTGTTCTTTGTGTGTATGTTAGAGGAAATAATCTTTACCAGTTTGGCCAGCAATAATTGAGTAGCACTTCACTTGCTGTTTGTTGTTCTTTGTGTGTATGTTAAAGGAAATAATCTTTACCAGTTTGGCCAGCAATAATTGAGTAGCACTTCACTTGCTGTTTGTTGTTCTTTGTGTGTATGTTAGAGGAAATAATCTTTACCAGTTTGGCCAGCAATAATTGAGTAGCACTTCACTTGCTGTTTGTTGTTCTTTGTGTGTATGTTAGAGGAAATAATCTTTACCAGTTTGGCCAGCAATAATTGAGTAGCACTTCACTTGCTGTTTGTTGTTCTTTGTGTGTATGTTAGAGGAAATAATCTTTACCAGTTTGGCCAGCAATAATTGAGTAGCACTTCACTTGCTATTTGTTGTTCTTTGTGTGTATGTTAGAGGAAATAATCTTTACCAGTTTGGCCAGCAATAATTGAGTAGCACTTCACTTGCTGTTTGTGATTTCATTGCTGAACGGTCACTGAAATTATGTCTGAGGTTACACAAAGAAAAAAACAAAGATTATGAGAATAAAATCTCATAGCGACAGTCAGATTGTACTTGGAGCAACTACCAAAGGTAGAATCATTCCTATATCTTGGCAGCATTATAAGCGAGCTCGGAGGTACTAATAAAAATATCAAATTAAAAATACAAAAGGTGAAAGGTTTTTTTATTTATTTACGGAATTTGTGGAAATCGAAGAAATGAAGTCCGCCACAAAAATACAGTTCTTCAACTTTAATGTCAAGTCCGCCCTAACGTGGCGTGGGGAGCAAAGAAAGGTACAACTTAAAACGGTCAAATCTACGTCAATTAATGCTTGTGAAGAAGTAAGGGATTTAAATGGTAAGATAAATTCCCCAATAAAGAACTGTTGGAACGAACCGGGCTAGGCGTAAGGAGAAGGTGTTGGTGATGGATAGATCACACATGACGGAAACCAGCTGATAGTTTATAAGGGAGTCACTGTTTTGCAATCCTCATGCAAGATGCAATAATTTGTATTATATTCGCAAATAGTGGAATCATCGATGCAATATCTTGTATCATATGTGCAATAGTTACATCATCGATGCAATAATATGAATCAAATATGCAATAGTTTCATCATCGATGCAATAATATGAATCAAATATGCAATAGTTACATCATCGATGCAATAATATGAATCAAATGTGCAATAGTTACATCATCGATGCAATAATATGAATCAAATATGCAATAGTTACATCATCGATGCAATAATATGAATCAAATGTGCAATAGTTACATCATCGATGCAATAATATGAATCAAATATGCAATAGTTACATCATCGATGCAATTATATGAATCAAATGTGCAATAGTTACATCATTGATGCAATAATATGAATCATATGTGCAGTAATTACATCATCGATGCAATAATATGTATCATATGTGCAATAGTTACATCATTGATGCAATAATATGTATTATATGTGCAATAGTTACATCATTGATGCAATAGTGTGTATCATATGTGCAATAGTTACATCATCGATGCAATAATATGAATCATATGTGCAATAGTTACATCATTGATGCAATAATGTGTATCATATGTGCAATAGTTACATCATCGATGCAATAATATGAATCATATGTGCAATAGTTACATCATTGATGCAATAATGTGTATCATATGTGCAATAGTTACATCATTGATGCAATAATATGAATCATATGTGCAATAGTTACATCATTGATGCAATAATGTGTATCATATGTGCAATAGTTACATCATCGATGCAATACTATGTATCATTTATGTAATAATTTACATAAATGATACAATAATTCGTATTGTGGTGCAATAATGTGTATCAGTTGATATTACCGTGTATCATTAGTGCAATAATGTATATCAATGGTGGTAATACTTTCGAAGGCAAATGTGAAGTGAAAATAGGATTACAGATCAGATGTTAGAGAGAGAAAAAAAGGTTGCACAGAAAGGATAAAAGAGAAGACGATGAGAAGGGTTAGATCGACGGTTTGTACGAGCAATTCATAAGATGTAATCAGAAGTAGAATGAGTATGACAAATATGAAAGAGAAGCACAATTATCTGAAGGATGCAGATTGAAGAAAATGAAAATGATAAGCGACCGGAAACGCTATTCTGAGCTATACAACAGAGCTAACTCTGATCGTCAGAAACGGTCCTAAGTCGAGCAAATGTTTCAGTCTTTTAGCTTATTAATATGTAAATTAGGTAAGGGAAATAAATGATATAGTGTGTTCAGAAATAGTGCCGTTTGAACTTTTACATTATTTTAATAATTTATTTATTATCAGCTTTAATGATTGTGTGTGTCTTTATTTTCAAAACCATGTTGTTTTAGACAGAAATATTATGTAGACTTCACAGATTTATCAAAACAGACGTTTACTTTGTTATTTTCATGAAATCCACTGTTATCGTTTATAATACATTTACGCAAAACACATTTTACAATACTTCTGTTAATTGAGAGTTCCATGAAAGCCGCAGGCGTATCATCATTTATCATCGGGGTATTAAAGTATTGTTTCTTACAAATGAGCATAACTGTTAATAACAATGGAATAAGAGCTCTATGTCGAATGAAAATTATTTGACTAATGTTTGTGTTTTTGTGTCAGTGTTTCTTTGTAATTACATGTTATATTTCAGGCTTCACGATAAGTTTTATCATATGTTCATTTATGTAATTTTTGCTTGATATAAGCATATACGTGGACTTTACTCGCTCTATTCAGATTTGGATAACTAAAAGACATTGATGACAGTTGTCGGCTGAATGAATCGAAAAACGATCTCTTTTCCAATAGTCCTCTTCTCTTTCATGAGATGCTCCTCACATGTAACCCAGAAATGTATGTCTATTTACCACTGGGCAGCATTGACAAGTGTCTCTACATCTCATAGTTTGAAGGTTTTAAAGTCCCTTGACATCTTTTCGTTCACCTTAACCCAAATTACTTATCAAGGATTAAAGTGTGAAACGTACCGTGGAAATCTTAAACACCTATGGCCATACTTCTGCGCTACTTTCTCAGTGTAAAATATCTTTGTCCAGTGTATGTTCTTTACAAGTGACAACATCCTTCGAAGAATTTGCCTGGCATCCATCTCTATGAACGCCTGAATTGAATCTGGAACTTTTACTGGAAACCAATCTATGGATTTACAAAACCTGTAGCGTCCTCATTCTCCTGTACGACTCTGAAACCTACCCCATTAAGCGCAGTAATCAGAGACGTATTGAATCCTTCCCCACGTGCAGCTAGAGCCGCACATTTTAGGATCCAACGATTTGATCGATAAAGCCACGCTACGGACAAGCCTAAAACGCACTGTCATCATGTTAAACCGTCGCTGTCTGTTAGTATTTAGACATGTGGCTCGCCTTGCTGAGGTCGTCCTGTCCACCAGCTCCTAAAGCTGGCCGTGGACATTAGGTACTGAACACAAGTGTCTTCCTCATGGACGCAACTCCACGCAATACCTCACTACTTCATATCGGAATGACATCAGCACCACTTTACGCAGCATAGATTCAGCTATTCATCTGGTCACAAACGATGGACACGACAGTCCGTGTTATCTGATCGGGTTACATGATTACTGATTTACCGATTCTAAGAAAAGATTTCAATATCTTCTTTCATTTTCATCTGACTTATAAGTTTCAATAAGATCAGGTAGCCGTCTACATATCCAACTCTCATTAGACGCCTCACAAGACACGGTTGGCAGGTAGGTTACAATGCTAACATTCTCACTTTCAGCAAGACACATGCTGTACTTGAGCACCAAAAAAAGAAAAATATTACGAAAAACAAAACACACACACACACACATACACGCATGTGATGTGTATATATATATATATATATATATATATATATATATATACGCGTGTGTGTGGGTGTGTGTGTAAACAAACACGAACGTAATTTAGTAAGTAGGTCATCAATTGATATGAGATAGCTGAAAAAAGTCGTAGGTGTTTTCTAGAGGTGTCATTAGGCAGCAGCAGCAACATCCAATTGTGTGATTACTGTAGGTATCACGCGCTAGATATCATATGCACGAGCGCAGCTTAGGTGCAAAATGGCGCCTGTGCTATCAAAGTGTGCAATCAAAGAACAGCGTGCTATTGTGTGTTTGATTGTGTGGGGGGGGGGGGGGGGAGGTGGGGGTGAAAAACTTTCAGCAAAGGATATACATATCGAAATGCTTCATATTTAACTTAACTTAAGTTAAATATAAACTTAACGTCTTTAGAAGATTCTGCAGAACATGAATACAACCAGTGGTGATAAGTGTTTGGTGCGTAAACTAGTGCATAACTACGTCGATCAATTTTCTCAAGAATTATCAACATGTGTAGATGAAACCCGATGTGGTTGTCCTGTTCAGATTGCAACAGAAGTACCTTGACGTGTGTTGGAGATATGACACACGAGAATTGTAGACAGTGAAGCATCTCTAATAGTGTGTTCGCGTAGTTTAGCCTTCAGCGTAATTCATCATCCCATCTTCGCGGGAGACATTTTACGTATGACGAATAGGTTGGATATGAACTGCAAATGGTACTGATAAAATCAGACCAGACTTCTATGTTACAGGTTTTGGAGCACCGATAAAGCGGTGGGATAAGTGTTTCAATCTATATTGGTTGAAATTATGTTGAGAAATAAGAGACAATGTAAGTACACAACATATGTTGTTGACAGGTTCGTTTCTCATTTTATTTTAAATGCCTTTATTATCTCGTTACTGACTTGCTTTATGTATATATGGAGAGTAGTTGATAATCCAAAGACAGAGCAAGCTACATCATCAAGACAAACCCGTCCGATGATCCCGTCATCATTGCTTGAGATGCGCAACTAACTACATACATGTGTGTTTGTGTATATTGTGAATATTTAGTTTATTATTCGAGTATATTTCAGAATAATTTGATCCAATTTTTTCAATTTCAGAAATAAATTTCAATAGTCTTCCTCTGAACCCCAAAAGAAAAGGAAAAAACCCATTTAGTAAGTAATACCAATTGTTTCATGTGTGCAGTATGGATGTCTTATGTATTCTCAGTTTTATGTTACTATTTAGGGTGGGGGTTGATTTTTATTTAAAGAATGAGAACACGGCATTCGATACTTTCACGCCCCATAGACTGTCAGAGTTTTTGTGGGACGAGTTGGGAGAGACGTCAGAGAGTGTGGAGTATGAGGAACCCACGAACTACAGAAACCATCGATATTCATATAATTCGCTATTTTCTAAAAGAGATAGAGCACCTGTAGATCTATCCGTATTGTGGTGATGGAGACTTTGCATACCATTACACAAACATTTGTTCTGTTTCTGTAAATATAGTCTATTTACTACGCGTTTTTAATGTCCGTTTTATAGTAATGCTTCGTTGTTTCTTTTCTTTAAAATTTTGATTTACTAGTTCATATTGCTTTCACTGCATCACTGTTTTGTTGGTTAACTGTTGATTTGGTTTGTTTGCTTTTCTCTAAAACCTGCTGCTACGTATAATTAGGGGCTCCCTCATAGTTCATCAACGAATGTGATAAATTCAGGCAGTTTTTGCTACTCTAAAGAGCTGACTAATCTATATATATATATACATATATACATTTATAAAATAAGACTAAATTTGTATATTTATTCCGCATACTAATAATTTCGGATTTGAGATTCCACGCACCCAACAGAATAAGCAAAATCAGTTCTCCGTTCTTGTGTTAAAAGAAGCAAAATACAGATTTAAAGTAAAGTATCCCATAGCATGTGCCGTAGGGGTTTGAGGTGTTAGCGATCTCACATTTCAAAGGCTCAGCTATATAAGGGCGGTAGGGCCGCTTTTACTTCCCGGACTGACCCGGTACCCATTTAAGGCTGGGTCGACCCGGGAGCCATTGCGGTCTGAAAAAAACATTACCGCCTCAACTGGGGAATGAACCCAGGACCACTCAGATGCGAAGATGCTAACCACTGCGCTACGCGGCTCCCTACAGATACAGATTTGCAAACACTATAATGGAGGAGAATTGTGAACATTATTAAATAAAAATCATTTTAATAACATCCATCGATGTTGACATGCCTGGAGGCGATCGTAAGAAACGCCATGCAGCAAGACCTCATCCAATTGCAGCTTAACAGTTTCCAACCACGTCAACAGCAAAAGTGTAGGTCCTATACTGATGAGCAGACTACATGTCAACAGGGAAAAGCCTGGAGGATGGATACCACAGGGCTGCCCCTTCTCCAAGTCTAATAAATCACAAGAAAGAATCTACCTACAAACTAACTACTACTATGCTCAAATCTGTCCGAAAGACAAAACAAGCATGAAAGCGGGCGGCTCTTTCATAAGGATTTGCAGAACAGCCTTATGTTCGGACTTTTGACTACCTGGTATCAAATATTGATCATCCTGATTGAATACCAGGATTCAGGTATTCCAGTAATAGCATTAGTAAATATGAGTCATAGTCTACAAGTACATGGATACAATAGTCAACTAGGTTTCTACCAAAGGCACTTCCTCGGGAACTGAGTCCACCACAGATGAGAATATATAACTATTCTAAACTATAATTTGTTTTATATTATATAAATAAATGTGCCAACATACAAACCATAAATGAACACAATAATGTGGTTTTTTAGAAGAATCTTGAGAATTCTTAATGTAGCTAAAGATACTAATAAATATATGTGCATTCATCAACATGCAGACAGGTACTGAAACGGAACTCTAGGAGCTGAATTAGTAGATTGGACAGAGCTATGGCATGGATAAAAATGCGGATAGAACAAAGCTGATGACTAATACCACTGACGGGTTTACATTTGTGATAAAAGCAAATGGTCAGGAACTCGACGTTGTACACCGGTTCAAGTATCTGGAATCACTGATCAGTGACGAGGGCTCACAGCCTGAGATAATTGCCAGAACAGCACAGATAACAGCGGCGCTTATGCGTTTGAAACCCGTATGACAGGATAAGCGACTCGCCCTCAGCATAAATGTTAGACTAATCCGCTCATCGGTGCTCTCAATATTTTGTTATGCCTATGAGACGGACCATTACTGCGGATATCTAGTGCAGAAAACATCCAATGGAAATGAGGTGCTTTAGAAGACTTTTAAATGTTACATGTAAGGATCGTGTCACGAACGTAGAAATACGACGAAGAGTGGAAAACGTAATTGAGCGTTTTGATGATTTGTTCACGGTTATCAAAAGGCGAAAGATGGCTTGGCACGAGGTCCAGCGGAATTATAAATTCAATACTGCATGGTTCCGTACCAGGAAAGAGAGGGCGGGGACGTCCAATGAAGATATGGGCAGACAAACATAACTGAGTGGTCAAACCTTCGTTTCGGTGAAGCACGACCGGCGGCAGCGGACAGAGAGAGATGGCGTGAGATTGTGGAAGGGTCTTCAAGTGTGTTCCCCAACGACCTGATGGGTTACGGGATGAACTTAAGAGAACAACAAAATATATGCAGAATTATCAAACATAATTTGTTATTAAGGAGGCCATGTTAACACGCTTGAAAGTTAAAAATTGTGAAAAAATGAAAATTAACTGTAGAACAAAATATAGAAGAATACACGCAGTGAAATTATGCTGAACATTTTAGTATTATAACATACAACTGTCACAAAAGACATTGATAAAGACCAGAAATAATACTGGAGCGTCTTACGGACAGAAGTCTGAAAATTCAATGTACTTCTAATGTCGACATATATCAAAGAATGATTCAATAAGACGTTTATTTCAGTATTGTTGTCGGTGATCAAGAAGACAGCCTAATAGGTAATCTATGGAGATCAGATGTAGCTGACCTCTGTTCTAATGAGATAAGATATGATCGAGTCAAGTTAATGGTAGAAGCGAGTAAACTAGAAGTTGTTAAAATAGATAGATAATGCAAAGAAGAATGTTCGCAAGCATAGATTATTGGCTGGGATGCTTTCTGAATAGAACAAACTGTTCCCAAGTGAGGAATAGATAACTGTAGAGTCACAAAAGTCTGAACAGCACAATTCAAAATTTAAGTGCTGGAAGAGTGTTAGAATTATACAAGCAAACAACAGATGAATGAAACAAATTCATTACCAATGAGAAGGAATAATTGGACAATGTTCAGGTTTCACTTAAATATGGGATGTGTATTTCATAATGTGTATGCGTGTCTATTTGCTCCTGCATTGCTACATACACTCAAACATACATACACATACACACACACACACACATATATATATATATATATATATATATATATATATATATATATATATATATATACATGGTGCAGGGGTGCGAGGTGTTAGCGATCTCACATTTCAAAGGCTTGGCTATATGAGGGCGGTAGCCATCTCCTCTCCATCCCCGCTTTAACTTCCAGGACTATACCGGTACCTATCTGAGGCTGGGTCGACCCGGGAACCCTTGGGGTCTGAAAAAAAGCATTTCCGCCTCAACTGGGGAATGAACCCTGGACTACTCAGATACGAAGCCAGCTCAATATATATATATATATATATATATATATATATATATATATATATATATATATACCTTGTTGCTGAGAAATTCATGATCTTTTTAAATACTTCTTAAAACTCGACAGAAAATGACCCAACTATTTATGATATAGGGTGAGGAAATGTTTACCTGCATTTTGCCTATTCCAGTTGGGGTTCAGAATGTCCGGTGTCTCACATTAGAAAAGTCCAATGTGCCACTTTCTCACATGACCGTGATTAAGATATGAACTTTTTGATAGCCACATATTCGGTTCGGCAAATTCAGGTGTCTTCTGAGTAAACGGGCTCACTTGAGTCCTAGGGCCGAAGATATAACACAGTGAATGAACTGAAAGTAGCCAGCGACTCATAGCTGGGTGTTTGCATCACGGCCAATGAACCAGAGCTGAACAACACTCTATTCCACTTCTGAGTAGTGGCACTAGAAATTGACTGCACACGTGTAGACTGGCTAAAAGAAAAGGGATTTCTCTCAGTGGGGCGGCAAACCTTTTATCCAATAATCCCGATGTGTCGGGTGAAGGGCTCAAATATATACAGTAAAACGACACAGCGTCACAAAGTTTTTTTCAGGACAAACGCTGAATACGAAGAAGATTGGGGACTCGAGATTCGCAATGCGATATACTTGTCTTAATCACAAAATGTCATATTAATTGGTTCATTTTGGACATACTATGTCGTCAGTTTCATGAGTTAAAGCAACACAATTTAATCTGATAACTGGTTGCTGCTAACAAAATCAATTTTCAGCAAATCAGTAATGGTTTCTGTTTGGTGTTTCATCACTGAGCCACACTGGAAATTCTTTCATTTAAACCTGGTACCAAGATAGATCGCGATTACTGCCACAACGGACTGTTAAAGGGGGTACCGTCTTACTGACACCATGGAAATAATAGAATCCTTCATTATTATGCAGGTGTGTGCCTGTTCATCTTGCTAAGTAAATACATGCCCATCTCACTCGGGAGACCTCAATGCACCAAACATTTGATCAATTCACTCAGGAGACCTGAATGCACTAAACACTTGTCCAGTTCACTCAGGAGAACTGAATTCATCAAGCATTTGCGCAATTCAATAAGGAGGCTTGAATGCATCAAACATTTGCTCAGTTCACTCAAGAGACCAGAATGCACCAAACATTTGCCCAGTTCACTCAAGAGACCAGAATGCACCAAACATTTTCCAAATCACTCAGGAGGCTTGAATGCATCAAACATTTGCCCAGTTCACTCAGGAGACCTCAATGCATCAAACATTGCCCAGTTCACTCAGGCGACCTCAATGCACCAAACATTTGTCCAGTTCACTCAGGAGACCTCAATGCATCAAACATTTGCCCAGTTCACTCAGGAGACCTCAATGCACCAAACATTTGCCCAGTTCACTCAGGAGACCTCAATGCACAAACATTTGCCCAGTTCACTCGGGAGACCTGAATGCATCAAACATTTACCCAGTTCACTCGGGAGACCTGAATGCATCAAACATTTACCCCGATAACTAAGTTGACCTGAATGCATAAAATATTTGCGCAGTTTACTCAGGTGACCAGAGCCTGTTCGCATCAACTAAAATAAACAAAATAAAGATAAACATTTTCTCACAATTGTCACCAAATACCATTAGACTATTTAAAAAAAAATGAATTTAAAGGTCATGAATTTCTCGGCCCCTTTCTCTTTGTGTATGTATGTATATATTTAGGTATTTACGGACGGGCGTACGTATGTATGTATGTATATATGTATGCATGTACGGACGGGTGTACGTATGTATGTATGTATATATGTATGCATGTACGGACGGGCGTACGTATGTATGTATGTATGTATGTATGTATATATGCATGTATGTATGTATGTATGCATGTAAGTATGTATTATGTACGTTACCTTATATTCACCAGAGTAAATCTGACTTCATTATTTTCATATGACTACGTCCTTTCCACAGCTCTGCTTCAGTAACAGACCACTTGCTTTTAGCTCTCAGAATAAATTGTTTTGTTTTTGTTCCATTTATTTCTGGTTCTGTAGATTTGATAAATTACCTCAAAGGCGACTGATGCTGCGTTTCCAGCCCAATGGATATCAGCAGATCTGATAACGTTTTCAATTATTGACCATTTATATATCATATTATTTTTTTTTATTACGTACATTGCATTTGCAGTTTGCACAGTCAATTGATTACAAATGTATTCTAGCAAGTTAAAAAAAAAACTTCAGCTGAATGAGAAAATTGTTGATATGTATGTTTTACATATATCTTCGTTTCTAACCAAAAATAGGATATATTACCTCCTATACATTGTACGCGCTCTCCTTAAATAATAAATTCATGATTTCTTAAATGTTTAAGACAACGAAATCTATTTATGGACCACACATAGTTATCAATCATTGTAAAATTAAACATTACGTTAATTGTTTGTCTTTGATGTCCATAAATACGATCAATGTAAACCTGAAAATCAAACCTTGAAATGAAATCATTAAGAGGGTGACATATACTTCTGTTCTGCTATGTTATCAAACAATCTCAGTACCAACAGCAGAAACCTCCATTAAATTGTAGACTTCTCCGCATTTACTTTACGAATTGATTAGTGTTGATGTGTTATGTGATTTCTTCTATAATCACTACATCTGTAATCAATATTATTGACGCGCATAAAAGCAAACATTTTCGCAATCATTTTAAAATAATTTACTGCTGCAGTTTTGTTAATAGAGCCTGCTGGACTAATGCGATAATAGCGCATATCAAAAGAACTGTGGTTTGTTGTTATTTTAAAACCATTCGTCTGGCTAGGATGACACATATTTATTAAACAACCAATGTGTTTTGCTTGAATCTTGTATACCCCAATTATCGCGACTGCAAGCGGGAGTACACTGTATTTAATCATTTGTTTTGCTTCTTATTTTTAATAAACTCAATATGCATCATTCTATTATATATGTATGTTATACTAGTGATAATGTGTGTGTAAATAATATCTCTCATACTGCGGAGATATTGTAAGGGTTGAACAAGAATGTTTCTCTGCCACGATCTGTACATATCACAATTTATATGTATCACAAGATGTTGATTTGCACCCCGCATGTCTTAAGTGTTCCATATCTTGATAATAGTATCAGCTTTTATAGTGAAATATTGGCATTAAAATGTATGTACAATTTACATAATATATCACTGATAAATGTGTGAAATGCTAGTATATGTGGTTGATACAGTTATTACTAATGATTATGTGTGTATGACTAATAAAACGAATACAAGAATGCAAAATACAAATTTGGCTTGTAAAACCATTTCAAAAGTTCTCAAATGCAAGAGTTTCCAGCTAATAAAATTGTTGCAGAAGTTATCGAATACGACTGTTTCCAGCTGGTAAAATCGTTACAAAATTTATCAAACACGAGTGTTTCCAGCTGGTAAAACTGTTACAGAAGTTGTCAATTATTGAGTGTTTCCAGCTGATAATACTGTTTCAAAAGTTATCAAATACGAATGTATATAGTTAACAACCCTGTAACGATGAGTACTACTTTGATCAAACTGGGAAAAATGGAAATTCATCTAACGGGAGAGCGTGTTTGAGATGTTCGAAACTGATGGTAAAAAGACGAGAAATCAAAGCACATGTGTTCTGGAAACTATTAGTTTTCTAGGAAACTAGGCACATAGTGTGTTCTGAAAACTACTAGTTTTCTGCTGCATGAGCGAAACAGTTATATTACTTGAAAGCATCAATACGAATGTACTGTGGGTGTTATGATGCACGATTATGATACACTCTCGAAAAAACCTCATGCAACAGAATATTTAGACTTTAGAACAATAAGTCAAATGAGTCACACAATTAAAATATTACTCAAGATCATACAAGAGAGAATAAAAGGTAAAATAGAGAGGGAAGTTTCAGAAGAACAATTTGGTTTTCGAAAGTTTAATGGAACAAGGGAAGCAATTTTTTGTTTCCGAACTTTGACAGAAAAATATATATATATATAAATACGTAATGATATTTATATTATATTATAGACTACCAGAAGGCTTTTGACAGAGTCCAACATGAACAATTCATTAAATGTTCTCAAGAAATAGATCTAGATGGTAAAGAAATAAGACTGCTACGTAATCGGAACTGGGAACAAATTGCTACAGTAAAATCAGGAAAGTTATGCTCTCCAAATGTAGATGTAAAAAGATGAGTGAGACAGGGAAGTGTATGATACTCTTGTCTTTTTAATATCTACACAGAACAAATATTCAAACAGATAGAGTGGACGCCAGGGATTGTCATTTGAGGAGTGGCGATGAACAATCTAAGATATGCGGATGATACAGTTTTGATGGCAGAAAGTAAGCAAGAATTAAAGTGGCCTGTGACAACAATATACACAAGAAGTCGAGAGTTTGGATTAGACATAAACATAAAGAAAATAAAGACTATGATAATTGGGAAAATTAACAAGAAACCATGTATGTAAATAAAAATAAAAGACCAACAACTTGAACAGGTAAAGAGTTTCTCCTATCTAGGTCATTTAATAACAGCATTAAAAAAAAGTAAAAAAAACTTTAAGCGGGGGCTCGACTTCATTGCCTCGGGTTTTTTCCCCATTTTAGCTCTGTCTCTCTCGGCAGATGGTACCCCCATCTGCCAAGAGCATCGCACAAAGCACGAACTCCGTAGCTAGCTCCAGCGATGAACTCAGGGATCTCCGGAAAAAAATTGACATCATAGCTCGAAATCGAACTCCGACCGTCTGAACACGAGAAACGGCTTGACCACTTCGCCAAAAAAAGAAAGGAGAAAGAGAATAGGTAAAGCCAAGATGGTATTCAACAACGTGCGACACATACTCACATCCAAACAGTTAATTCTTAATTTAAAAATGAGAATTGTTATACTCGATACTACTTTACGACGCAGAAACATGGACAGTGAATAACACGTTGGAGAAGAGTATTGAAGCCTTCAAAATGTGGATATATAGAAGATTGGGCAGCATTTCTTGGAAAGAGAAGAAAATCAATTTGCAGGTATTGGAAAAGTTAGGGGTGAAAAGAGAATTAATGACCGAAATCAAGGTTAGACAGTTATGGTATTTCGGTCATATAACAAGACATACCTCCTTGATGAAGGCTATACTGGAGGCTAGGGTGGAAAGCAGTCGTTCAAGAGGCAGACAACGCTTTAAGTGGGTGGATAACATCAGGAGATGGATTGAAGAAGCTTCTCAGATTGCACAATTGCGGCAATAGATAGAGTACACTGGAGATCCATTGCAGCCGACCTTCGATGCTGAGATGGCACCTGAACTGAACTGAATACCTTATGTTTGATCTAAACCGGAAATTATTTATATTAACAATCATTTCATTTTCTATTAACCT
This sequence comes from Ariolimax columbianus, assembly GCA_036924085.1. Classification (NCBI taxonomy): domain Eukaryota; kingdom Metazoa; phylum Mollusca; class Gastropoda; order Stylommatophora; family Arionidae; genus Ariolimax; species Ariolimax columbianus. Next base: position 58,209,156 of record JAVGWX010000007.1, on the reverse strand, counting down.
ATTTTCTGTATTGTTGTCATGTAGGTACTTTGGCGAGACACGCCAATTTTAACTACTTAACACATCTTTTTAGCAATATCAGATCACAGCCTCCATCTTCATGGTGTGGCAGTAGGCATATGATTAGTCATGATAATGTGTGAATTATTTGGTATTATAGAGTACCATTTGCTATTTCTACCAAACATATTGTTGGAAATTGTTATATTCTTAAAATACTTGGAATCCTGGTATTCAAACAGGCATGCTAATGCCTGCTGCCAGGTATTGGACGGCTATCCGTAGTATGTATTTTAAACTTTCTGCTGCTTACTAGGCTTGGAGGAAGGTACAAATAATTTGGGTAGATCTGTAACTAGAATTTTTAAATTTTGTTCGGGTAGCGGCGTTAAGCCTACTATTTTAGATTTCTAACTGTCAGGGCATTTTTTACATGCTTGACACTGAATTCGAGAGTCCCGATATCACTAGGCAGAGATTATGAAAATTTTTATCAGAATATCCACGTGAAAAACCCGGTCTCCACCCTGTTTCGAACCAGCGACCTCCGGCCTTCGAGACAGATATCTTACCTCGAGACCACTGAGTTCCCTTGTTATTTTCATTTATTTGTATGACCCACTTTCTGGCTTGCAGTTATAATTAGTTTTGTCTATTGCATTGTCGCTGGCACAAGTTCCTATTAATTTTGGAACTAGTTGAACAATTTTGTTATATTTTAAAAAAATTAGTATCCAACATTTTACAATTGATACTTATTTGCATTATGTTTAAAGTATGCGTCCTATTGTGCAGTGGCGGTCTTTGATAATTATTTTTATATTGTCACAAACATCTTTTTCTTGCTCTTGTATCCTGGCTGTTGACTGGCGCGACTGTTAGTGCCTAATGTGCCTTTCAAGAATACAACAAACTCCCTCCACTTCGCTCTGACTACGTACATCTTTCGTTCGGTAGCCCAGCTTTGGTTCAAAATATGTTAATTCCTGTCAGAGTTAACTAATCTTGCATCTTCCTGTTGGAGTCTATACAGATGATAGTTTTTTGTAATGGTAACATGTCCGATCAGAAAACATGGCCAATCTCATTCCAACGCTTTATTTTTCTTGGTTCTCCGAGTAAATAGTTTTTGGTTGCTGATACAATTTGGTCCGAAACTTTGATGAATCTTCCCTAGGCCGTCTGTGTGAAAAAGATGAAAGACGATTTATTGTAATATTCTTCTTCTGTTGCTCTCCAATACGCATTGCCTAAGCACATTACGGTCTTGTATGTTATGTTCGGCTACCTGTGATGCTTGTCCTGACGAACACAAAGCGAAGAGGTTAGCTTTAGTCTGTGTACGGGGCCACAATGATCACATAGTCCACTCAGACAAGGCAGTGATAGTTGTCTTTCGTTTAGTCAACTTTCCTTTTTTCATTGATAATGGTATTCATTTCCTTAGAGGCGAGTGTTTGTTCGTTCTGCGCTTTTCCTAACCTGTCTACTCTCTCTGGCAGTTTATCACTGATGACGGCTTGCAGAACATACATTGAATCTGTGATGAATAAAACCTGCTAACAAATGCTTGCGATGTTGTTTATTATTTCTGCAGCAAAACTTCAGTGGAGTAGTTTGAAGAGATTTTCCAGGGGATGAACTAGTAGTTTCATTATCTTGATCTAGGTAGACAACATCGATTCATGCACCTTTATCCTTCACTGCATTGCCCGCTGATCCATCAGTAAATATCTGAATCCATGCTACTATGTTGTGTAGTTCTTCTATCCTGTCGCATGCTGCCATTTTCATTTCGATCGATAGTGTTGCTATCCCTTTGGGCAGGCGGTAGTTATGGATGTTGTTATGCTGAGATGTTGGTGTTCCAATAAGGAAGGAGTATTTGACTTATGTCCTTAATGGTGTCTGGTAATTTGTCCTTAAACATTCTTTTTTTTTGGTTTTTTTTGCTAGTTTTTGTCAGTGTACGCTATTTCACCTCAATCTTCAACTGGCTAGATCTCCTTTCTTGATTTTATATGCTGTCATGTTATTGCTATTTACCTCTTGTATACATTATCTTAATGTCCTGACTATAGATAGAGATGGCATGCCTGTTCTTTAATTGTATTTCCGTAATAGGAAATAATGAGTATTAATAATAATAATAAAATTAATAATATCATGTATTTTTTCAGCAATAGGAAATAATATAAAATCGTAATAAAATAATACAAAATGATACTATTTTGTTTTATAAGGTATACACTTGTTGCTTTATATTATGGGCGTGATATCAGTGTTATAAATGAAATGTTCATTGTAAATATTCCTTTCTTAGATAGATTATATGCATTGCGTTTTTATTCCTGAATATAAACATGATGGGCCTTTGAATTAACTGTTACATGAATTTTGATTATAGCCGTCGCCACTATTAATTAGCCTGGCGTACGATAAAACGCTGCTGTACATTTAGTATGTACTGAATTTTCTTCTTGTTCTATCTCTTCCGTGTGAAGTATACAACGAAAAATTAAGGCAGGCACATGAAAGGTATCCTGCATTACAGCACGCTGATCTGTCCTGTATTCATGGCCTTGTTATAGAACGAGGTTGCTAACCACATGCACAAGTTTTGTTAGTCGCCTTTTTCTTGGAAGGTTTCAGCTGAGGCGCATCAAGGGACTGATTTGTCCTTTAGGCTTATTCAAGTAACATTTAGCTCTTCCATTAAAACGAACAATAAGCATTCTGGTGCACATTCTCTGTATAATATTGTACTATTCATCATCAATATATATAATAACAATTTTGAGCTGTATGCATGTCTAGGAAATCCCGCTGAAATGCATATATCATTAACATGCACAGAGTTTTGGGACATAATTGTTAAGCATATATTATTAGTGTGCAAGATGTCGTCAAGAGCAATTAAATTGAATCTGATGCAAATGTATTTTTTTAAATAAATTTTGTCTGCTGTGACAATGTGACGAAAGCAGATCACAGACGGATGGACAAAGCACTACTATAAATAAACCAAACGAGCAAACCAGACGTGTCTCATGCTACATGCACATTATGTTCAGATATCAACCTATATCTAACACTTTACGGCTGTTTCGCGCGGTTTGGAAATTATAATGCCAATACGTTACTTTTTTTTATCATACATCGTTTGGTCGTTGAATAAGAATCGTCTGTATGATATCGGAGCCTGAAAGATAGCCGCAAATAGTGGCACTGTAACCTGCAAAACATGTCATAAGAGGCAACTAACTTGACATCACAAGAAAAAGAATATTAAACCTCTACACTTCATAGTAGAAGAGAAGCGACTATGTCAAGTAAGTTTACAATAATCGGTTTACGTTATGACAATTTGGTGTTCAATAGGTTAGAGCGCACGTTTATTAAAACAATCTTTCATGTTAACATACACAGTCCAGTTGTAAGTTTGGAAACTGTTGAGGATGAAGATAACTCTTCATAGACTAATCCGCAGCCTATCTGAGGTGGGGTAGCCAGCTCCCTTCCTTGCTGTGTATACCTTTCCCAACTCATACGTCATGTACCAATTTACAGCCGGGTTGACTGGAGGAGTGGTTGTGATTTCGAACCCTGGCGCGGTGTAATCCTAGTCTTAGCAAGCCAGTTCATTGTCGACTAGGCTACACGCTCCTCTGTCAGTAATTGAACATTAAATGCTTCTTCTTCTGCAGCGTTTGTCCTGAAATTAAAGCTGTCACTTTATATCGTTGTTTGCAACAAGGCTGCGATATTCTGCATCTGTCGGTCTTACACATCCTATTTCAGCTGACTTGTTTTAGAAAAAGAAAGATGGTCGCGGCTTAACGGCTGCGCTCTCGACTCGCTCCGGTGTTTGTGCAGTATTCCGATGTTTGGTGATTCCTGTTCGGATTATATTTCACAACTCCTTCCCCAGGTAGTATCAGGGACTTTATTCTGTGGCATTGATGTGCTTTTGGTCGGTTATCATGTTTGTTATTCTGCATTTCATGACTGGCTTAAGCCGTGGCTGAGCAGTCCATGATGGAGTTCAACATTCCGATAAACTACACACCAGAATTCAATCAAGGTTATCACTACTCAAGAACCTTTCTGTTCAGACTGAAGCCGACTTCCTCCAGCCCGCTCCTCTCTCCACCGGAGTTTACACGATACCTCTCCCAACTTCATATTTTCAGCCCAGCAAGGGTCACGCTGACCAAAAGATGGACATAATCAGAAGCCTCAGCGGTGCGACACGTGGAAACAGGGAATTTGACACGGACAGCCTGACACAAACATTGGTTTAATACACGCCTTGCGGCCTCCGTCCCATGACAGCGGAGCACTCGGCTCCATCTGTGAAGTCTGTAGGGATTTCGGTCCACACTCTACGCATGAACACAGCCTCAGCAGTTGGACGTGGTAGTGGTCGATCGATGTATCGGATCTTTGACACCTACGGGAACATTATCCTTCATATTTTGTAGGTACCGGGTTTGCCTTCCCAAAGTGATCTATAGTCTTTTAGCAAGACTACACTAGTGAAGCCGGTTTCCATGCCACTGCTTGGAGGTGGAAAATGCTCTTTGTCAGCTCTGGTTTGCTATGAGTCTATGGCTACTGCCATCTCATTCACTGCGCCGCTGCATCTTCGTCCTCAACTTTAAACACAATGTAACAAAACATCCCATTTAGAAGCTAAAGTAGCTAATTTAGTAAGTAAGTAGCATGTCCTTCGAGGAACGTCGCTCTGACAATTGCCAGTCTATTTGGCTACTATAAGTTTCTTGTCAGATGTGCAGTACCGTTGGCTGCCATTATATCCCTTACGTAGAAAAGTGATCGCTCTAAATTAAATATCTGCTAAACTGGGCAAGACTGGATTTGTGCCTCGTGAGTTGAAATTGTGAAACCAATCGAGTTTCACCCCTAGACCACGATTCAGATATGAGGATCTACCAAACGAGGGCTAAAAATGAATGGGTGCAGAATGACTTTGCAGCTATATGCTCCTACGAAAGTGCGTTATGTGAATTAATTATGTAACAATATTGCGCTGATTACATAAATGTGTAATCAAACATTAGAGGTTCTGAGCCTCGGAATAAGATATCACTGGAAGCAAGATCGATTCTAACATAATTATTTTTAAACTTATTTACATGGAATTTAGAATGTGTATTCAAACATGCAGATGTATACCTTCTTACTAGGCAGCCGAAGGCTATCCATAGTTTATTTTTGTTGCGATTTTTGCTTTTTTATGTTTATTATACATCTGTTGTATTGGCTACAAATATCATTATTTTGTTATTTTCGTTGTTGTTTAGACATCAGATTACAGCCTGCTCTTTTCGAATTTTAACTGCAAATAATTCTCTCACGTACATAACGTGTACGCGAGATCTCCAAGTTTAACAACTTCGATATATCCAGGCGATATATTCCACCTCCCTCGAGAGTATGATTAAACTATCCCCCCAAAATCTATCATAGCTGAATTTGTATTCCCTTTGCTGAGGTCGACCGAGGGGGACATAAAACTGAGGTATAAAGGACGCATTCCCCTGCAGTAGCCATTTATTGCAAGACTAGCTTTCTTTTTACCTACTATATTAAAGAAACGTTTTACCTACTATATTAAAGAAACTTTTTACCTACTATATTAAAGAAACTTTTTACCTATATAATGAACGTCGTAGTCAGAAGACCGACACGCAAACCGCTCGACCAGCCGCTGTTTATAGAATTGTCTAACTATCTAATGAAAACGTTTATGCTACTTACATAGGTAGGGAGAGGCACAAAGAACCATCCATAAGTACAGTTAGCTAAAGTAAATATTTCAAGAACTTGTAAATTTCTAAACTGTGTATATGTACAGTGCGTTTTGGATCATTATGGATGCCGCCAGACCACGGATTTGCCTGGAATTCACACTAGTCGACGACTTACACTTGTGTTCACGGAAACGTGGTGTTGTTTTCCGTCTGGACTTGTTATTTTGTTCTTTTTTGTGATTTCTTCCATCCGTTTATCCTGGTCTGGACGCCGGCTGAATGGCACTACGCTTATACCTGTGTCGTATTTCACGGGTTAGTTCTGCCGATTCACTTTCACAAATTTGGCGTGTGGGAATTTTAGATGCTACTATGATGAGCTGAATACAGCTGGGGAGAGATGCCAGACTCACTCACACGCTGAGTGTTGTCCATACGACCTCTTGTGGTTATCGATAAGGCACGACAAACTGCGTTAGATGCCATCCCACCTTTCTACCCTGTGGACGGAAAGGCTTCGGTGGTAACCCTGGGGCAAAATCTGCATCCTATGCTATCTCCAGTCGTCTCGATGAATATCTTGCCACTGGCAAAATGTAGCTTAGGCTCTGTGAGTGAGGTTGACAAAAGGCGCAGTTTCTTCCTCACTTTAATCCAAATAACCGCGCAAGTCACCCATTTCAGCGGACACAGCAAGAGATACGACTGTCCACACTGCTGAACAAAAATAGTGGTCTTTATCACTTGTGATGGATAACTATTATGCCTCCATTACGTGTTCTTATTACGTTTACATTTTTACTTGGGTTCATGAACAAGTAATATTTAACACAACATTGTACTTTCTGGATTCTAGTGTATTTTTGTGTACTTTTTCTTTTTTAAGTTCGTAACATTGATGTACTCATTTCGTTGGTACTGATGCATACCAAATGCATTGCACTGTATGCAATGGTGTAGGTGTGTGTATATATGTGGGTTTATATATATATATATATATATATATATATATATGCGTGTGTGTGTGTGTGTGTGTGTATGTATGCCTGTGTATGTATATAATGATAATAATGTAAACGTCAGGCAGATCCATCGTATTTGGAGCACTACCTTTAAATTAGACATGTAGCCGCCTCGATGTGTAAAGGGGTTGTGGAGAACAAATACAACATGCTCTCACACCTGCACACATGTATCTTACACAAATTGCTGCTAACTGTCTGGATTACCGGCTCACTGTTTACAGACCAGCTGATGATCCGAAGAACTTAATAAACACACTGACAAGAAGAGTCTCCTATATTATAAACAATCATCATCATATGTCATGTGTTGGCAATCATTGAACTCCACAAGCTAGATATAAAATAATATATGACTTTCATATATTATAACATTTTTTTACATAATATTTGTATCTGTCATAAAAACGTATGCAGGACATGACGTAACTTCCGGTGTGGCCTTGTGTATTTCTAATTAGATATCTTTAAAACAATTCGGTAAACTATTCATTGATAATATCAAAATAAATATATTTTGCACCAATTATTATGATAATTTGTCTTGGGCTTTAATTTAGTTTACTCACATTTCACTAGGAGGGTTAATATCAATTGGATATTATTTTCAATGAAGTTCATTATCTATTAAGTTGACACGTACTGACCTACATTTTCCACTCTCGTTTCAGTGGATCAGTTGACATGAGGCCCACCGAAAGTTTCTGACTGTCACGTGACTCGTCTTCGTCATTGGTGATGATCGACTGTTTTCACAGAGAGCATTTTTCTTTCTTGCTGTTATGGTGTTGTTTTTTTTTGTTTTTTTTAAACCAATTACTTATTCTTCATGAAGTGAAACGTTATACCCACATATAGAAGACAATACAAAACAATAATACAACGATCATTTTGACTTTACTGTTATTTATGTTTAAGTTGTAGTTCTCATATTTGTTAACCCTTTATGCGCTAAGTAGGCAAGTCAGACAGTTAAATCGTTTTTATTTGATATGCCTGAGTAGGCTGCTCATGATTGACTGACAGGATATAGAATTCTGAAATTCTAACTAAGATTAACATCTTCGGCACATCCATATGCTTCTGGAAAAAAAAACCTGGTTGAATGGATGGAAAACTTTGGCATGACCGATGAACGAATCGCCAAGCAGCTATTATACGTTGAACTCAGTAAAAGACAACTGCTCGTATTAGAAGGACAAAAGATACGCTACATAGACTTGCTGAAAGTGTCTCTGGAAATGTTCAACATTGATGTCATCTCCTGGGTGTTGCGTACACATAACTGCTACACCTTGGGATCACCAAGGGTACTCAGACCACAGAACGAAACCCCATCACGGAGGCACAGAGTACGTGTGCCGACCAAAAGAACAGAACGCACGACAACTCCACAGCCGACTTCTCACATGAGTGTCCTGAGCGCGGCAAAGTCTCACATACCAGGATTTGCCTTTATAGTCAAATGACAACACATCATGCAGCACAAGTCTGATGCTGTCACCATCTTTGCTTGCGATTGTCAACTATTATTATTATTATTAAGTCTTGAAACAAGAAATGTATATTAGTAAGGGTAAAGAGATATTTCTTTGTCTTACTCGAATACTTTTTGCATACATATGAAGTTTAAATGTTGTTCTAGTACAAAATAAAAGTGAGATATTGCATTAAACAGAATAATAGTTACTATTTCTGAACAACATGTATTAGGTGTAATGAGTTATCTGAACGACTCCAACATTTGTATGTTTGTTGTAGATTCTGCTTTACCTTTTGCCATATCATCGTGATCTATATTCGTTCCAGTATGAGTATGAGTAACGAGCGAGTGGCTGAACTGTTAGTATACCATTCTACTGATAACAACGACAAGTGCACGAAACCTTTCTTTTAGGGTATACATATGTTTATATTTTAAGTAAGGGAGCTAAGGGTAACATCAGAGTAAGATTAAACATACTGATAAATGTTGGAGCGAAGAGTAAAATCAAGGTTTGTTGAAACATACTGATCACGTTGGGAGTAATTAGTAACATCAGGGTAAGGGAAACATACCGATAAAGGTGGGGATGAAAGGTAACATCAGGAACAGGTGAAAAATGCTGATAAATGTGGGGATAAAGGTAACATCAGGGACAGGTGAAAAATACTGATAAAGGTGGGGACAAAAGGTAACATCAGGGACAGGTGGAAAATACTGATAAAGGTAGGGATGATGGGTAACATCAGGGACAGGTGAAATATACTGATAAAGGTGGAGACGACGGGTAACATCAGGGACAGGTGAAATACGCAGATAAAGGTGGAGACGAAGGGTAACATCAGGGACAGGTGAAACATACTGATAAAGGTTTGGACGAAAGGTAACATCAGGGACAGGTGAAACATACCGATAAAGGTGGGACGAAGGGTAACATCAGGGACAGGTGAAACATACTGATAAAGGTGGGGACGAAGCGTAACATCAGGGACAGGTGAAACATACTGATAAAGGTAGGACGAAAGGTAACATCGGGGACAGGTGAAACATACTGATAAAGGTGGGGACGAAAGGTAACATCAGGGACGTGTGAAACATACTGATAAAGGTGGGACGAAGGGTAACATCAGGGACAGGTGAAACATACTGATAAAGGTGGGACGAAGGGTAACATCAGGGACAGGTGAAACATACTGATAAAGGTGGAGACGAAGGGTAACATCAGGGACAGGTGAAACATACTGATAAAGGTGGGACGAAGGGTAACATCAGGGACAGGTGAAACATACTGATAAAGGTGGGGATGAAGGGTAACATCAGTCAGGGACAGGTGAAACATACTTATAAAGGTGGGACGAAGGGTAACATCAGTCATGGACAGGTGAAACATACTGATAAAGGATGGGGATGAAGGGTAACATTAGTCAGGGACAGGTGAAACACACTGATCAAAGTCGAGGCGAAGAGTAACATCATTGTCAAATAAACATACTGATCAGGATCCCTTATAAACAGAACAGGTTGTGATACAGCAGTCGGGCCAACGAGGTTGGATAGACACAGTAATCCACATAATTTTGACCTTACCAAGAAGCCTCACATTGCACTGAAACCAAAAAAAAGACACCGGTCCACTTTCTCAAGGTTGTCTCGCGATATAAGAGGAGTACCTGTAACCTGTAATCAAAGAAATGCAGTGAAGAGTTGAACTACGTCATTACGTTTGGTTTCAACAATAACATACTCTCAGAGTTAAACTAAAAACCTAGCCTTAATATTTCGAAATTACCGCAGAGGGAAGCCATCTTTATTCCGTTTCTCTATAAATAGTTTGACTCACCCAAGCTGGAAATAAACGCTACAATTATCATTTTCATTACGTTTGTTGAAGGAACAAGAGGTTACCTTTTAATACTGCTTCTTTGCAGGAAGCCGGTGTTTAAACATGTATGTGCTGTTGCAGTAGTGGGACTGTTCTACTTTTCTATACGTGACGTACGTGTCAGCTTCATGCACAACTCTGTTTGGTAAATTTTACTAGTTGTAAAGCAGTAAACAGTAGGTATATTTTTTCTTCCTTATAAGGAGTCCACATGTTGACTTCATGATAGCACGTCAGGGTGCATATGGTGATCACATCTCTGTAACATGCCAGAGTTCACATGGTGATCACATCATTGTAACGTGGCAGGGCATACATGGTGATCACATCATGGTAACTCGTCTGGGCATACATGGTGATCACATCATGGTAACAATCCAGGATCCACATGGTGATCACATCATGGTAACACATCAGGCCCCACATGGTGATCACATCATGGTATGGTGTCAGGGCCCACATGGTGATCACATCATGGTAACACATCAGGCCCCACATGGTGATCACATCATGGTAACATGTCAGGGCTCACATGGTGATCACATCATGGTAACAATCCAGGATCCACATGGTGATCACATCATGGTAACTCATAAGGGCGCACATGGTGATCACATCATGGTAACGTGTCAGGGCCTACATGGAGATCACATTATGGTAAAACATCAGGGCCCACATGGTGATCACATCATGGCAAACGATGTAATAACAGTTGTAAATGTCACTCATTCTTGAGTTAGGTACTCTAGACGTCTTTCTTTGGTAACGGGCTACATCGGCTCTCTTGGCATCACGAGATGTACTTGAGAAGGTGAACCGTCATTCTCGTGGTCGTAGTGTTATGAGAAGCTCCTCAGTAGGCTCACCACTATGGTGATCACAGTGCCAATCCTCACCTCGTTGACCAGGCTGCCATTAAACAACATGTTCCTAGGGAGAATTCCATGTAAGGCAGGTGGGTTTTCATCAGTATGTTTCCCTTGACAATGACTAGCATCGTCTGATCAGTATGTCTCACCTGACCATGACAAACATAGTCTGATCAGTATGTTTCCCTTGACAATGACTAGCATCGTCTGATCAGTATGTTGCATCTTACCCGAACTAACATAGTCTGATCAGTATATCTCACCTCACCATAACAAACATAGTTAAGTCAGTATGTCTCACCTGACCATGACAAACATAGTTTAGTCAGTATATCCCACCTGACGATGACAAACATATTCTGATCAGTATGTCTCACCTGACCATGACTAACATAGTCTGATCAGTATGTTTCACCTGACCATGACAAACATAGTCTGATCAGTATGTCTCATCTTACCATGACAAACATAGTCTGATCAGTATGTTTCACCTGACCCTGACAAACATAGCTTGATCAGTATGTTTTGCCTGATCCAAACCAACATATTCTGACATGCATGTTTTGCCTGACCCTGACTAACATTGTCTGATCAGTATATTTCGACTGACCCTGACTAACATAATCTGATCAGTATATTTCACCTGACCCTGACTAACATAGTTTATTTAGCAAACCCTGACTAACATAATCGGATCAGTATATGTCGACTGACCCTGACTAACATAGTCTGATCAGTATACTTTGCCTGGCCCTGACTAACATAGTATGATCAGTATGTTTTACCTGGCCCAGACTAACATAGTCTGATCAGTATGTTTTGCCTGCCCTTGACTAACATAGTCTGATCAGCATATTTTTCGTGGCCATAGCTAACATAGTATGATCAATATGTTTTACCTGACACTGACTAACATAGTCTGGTCAGTAGTATTTTTTGCCTGCCCCTCACTAACAGAGTCTGATCAGTATGTTTTGCCTGCCTCTGGCCAACATTGTTTAATAGCTGGACGCACATGTGTGAGGCGAATTTTGTCAAAATTCTTCAAGAGTTATCTTGTATTTTAAATTAAGATGTTTTTATTTGAACAAAACAACTACCACGGGATGTCATCATCATGTAGCATGTCCTTTATAGAACGTCGCTCCCATCATTGTCTGTCTGAAAAGAAACTCGTTCCCTTGCCAAAACTCCAGCCTCCGCCACAGTCATACCCAGGCATTCCTAGATATCTTGGTGCCATCGTCTTCTTGGTCTACCTCTTTTACCTGGCACCATACCTTCCATCACTGTTCTCTTGAGACCGTTGTGTCTCTTGACGTGACCAAAGTATTTCCATTTTCTGGCCAAAATGGAATTGATAAACCATCTCTTCTCTATGCTCAACTCTTGCCGAATGGCTACATTTGTCTTTTTTTCTGTCCAGCGTATTCCGAGGATCTTTCTGTAACATTTTGACTCGAAGGATTCGATTCTTTGTCTGGAAGCTTTGGTAATCGTTCGTGATAACCATTATAATTCAATTAAAGATTATCATTTATAGATTTATATAAATATGTATCTATATTTATAGATTATCATTATATCGCGTTCACCAAGATATTTACTTCCACGAAATAATCATTCTTCTTCTTCTTCGACGTTCGACCTGAAAAGGACGCTGTCATGACGCCGACACATCCGATTTTTACTAGCATTTTTTTAGTTCAGGGTTGGCCTTCCCTATCCCTTGGCCAGACTACAGCAATGGAACCTGTTTCGAGGGCCACGGAGATGGAATAGGGTCTTGGTCAGCTATAGTTCGCTAACCCAGATCCAAGCAGCAAGCTATCAGTAGAGGGGGGGGGGGGGGGGAGGTTATTCAGTTGTCTCGAAGCAATGTGTCCGCCTCGAGTCCCTGAAGTCGCGGGTTCGAATCACGGTGAAGACCAGGATTTTTTCACGTGTATTTTCTGGTAAAAATTACCCTGATTTTTTTGTTAGTGAGATCGGACACCCGTGATCACTGTTGAGCACGTTCAAAATACCCTGTAAGTTATTAATCGTAAAGAGTGGGCTTAACGGCCTCTGCCAGGACAAACATTATAGTTACAAATGTAGCCAAATTATGTGTATCTTTCCCCAGGCCTAGTTAGCCGCAGGAACTTGTGAAAATACATACTACATATGGGCGAAGCATTCGGTTTCTTGGCAACATACATTAACATACATGCCTGTTTGAATTTGTGTGAGCGACAGAGAGTGTTCTCGAGTAAGAAGGTGAGTGAGTGAGTTTTCATGTGTAATAGAGATAGCGTGAGTGGGTATTCTTGAGTGAGTTGGTGAGTGAGAGAGTAAGTGAGTGAGTGTGTTCATGAGTAAGAGAGGGAGTGAGTGAGTGTGTTCATGAGTAAGAGAGGGAGTGAGTGGGAGTGTTCATCAGTAAGAGGGTGAGTTAGTGTGAGTGTCCATGAGTAAGAGGGGGAGGGGTGAGTGTGGGTGTTCATTAGTAATAGGGGGAGTGAGTGTTCATTAGTAATAGGGGGAGTGAGTGTGAGTGTTCAGGAATAAGAGGGGGAGTGAGTGAGTGTTTGTTCATGAGTAAGAGGGGGAGTGAGTGAGTGTGTGTTCATGAGTAAGAGGGGGAGTGAGTTTTTGTTCATGAGTAAGAGGGGGAGTGAGTGTGGGTGTTCATGAGTAAGAGTGGAAGTGAGTGAGTGTTTGTTCATGAGTAAGAGGGGGAGTGAGTGTGGGTGTTCATGAGTAAGAGTGGAAGTGAGTGAGTGTTTGTTCATGAGTAAGAGGGGGAGTGAGTGAGTGTGTGTTCATGAGTAAGAGGGGGAGTGAGTGAGTGTGTGTGTTCATGAGTAAGAGGTGGAGTGAGTGAGTGTGTGTGTTCATTCACTAAGAAGGTGAGTGAAGTGTTTCTGGGTGAGTATGAATGTGAATGAGCTAACACGCAGGTGTGTTCTTGTGTTTGTGCGTATGTATTAATAATTGTGGGTAAGGATGGATGTTCATTATATGAATGACTGTGTGCAAGGGATTGATATTTATGTGAAAGTGTGTCCGTCAATGCCTATTCTCGCTCCCGTATACGCTTGTGTGTGTGTGTGTGTGTATGTATGTGTGGGTGTGGGTGAGTGGGTGAGTGTATATATGTGTGTTGTGTATATATATGTGTGTATGTATGGGTATGCGTATATGTGTGTGTATGTATGCGTGTTTATGTGTCCGTGTTGGGTGGTGAAGGGAGTTAAGTGTCCGTATGTATTCGCAAGTATGTGAATAGTGTATCAGTTTCCCAATCTTTCACCATTAACATTTTACTTCAACAACAGTCTGCTCATTGTTGATGTGTAGGAATTGAAAGCAAAAACAGAGAAACTTATACTATTACTCTATTTGAAAAAGAAAATAAACCAATTTTAAGGCCAATTTATTAGATGAAAGTGCAAGCCATTAACAGCATGTAAATACAATCAAATGAAAACTTATAGCCCACCATGCGCAACAATCAAATGACAGCAATCACGCTCGGCGCGATCGCAGCGAGGCAGAATAACTGATTTGTCAACCACAACACAATCGTTAACATGATTGTCAAACGGGAGCAATAAAGAGGCAATAAACATATGTGGAATAATTCTGGAAACCTCCTGAGAATAACTTTCATTTGATATGTTATTGTGCAGCAATGGCTCTATATTGGCGAGGAAGGAACATGGTCAATGCTCTTTACTACAGACTGTCATTTAATATTTCTTTTTCTGAGTTCGTTCTTAATCTCCCGCTACCAAGTCTTGAACAGGGTTTTGAAAGTAGCAGGATGTAGTCCGGAGAACGGAATTTCTTGTGTGGCTAGTTTACAGCTTAACTGCCACATTTGCATCTTCGGTACGAAACAGGCATTTTTTGAGTAATGTCAGACAACACGACTTTTAAAGGTTGGCTATAGGAATAACGGTATGATACACAATAAATTGATAATTCTTAGGCTTTTGTTTTATAAGCGCATTGGCTAGTGCACTGGCCTCCCAGGTGAGAGTTCGGGGTTCGGTTCCCAGTTAGTGTGGGATGTTTCCCGATTGTAAACGACAACCGGGGTCCACTCAACCTAAAAAAGTTGATATCGGAATAATCTGGGAAAGTAAAGGCGGCCAGCTTGATATGGGTCACTTCAGACAAGTGGGCCGTTGGTCAAGAACAATGTGGGCTAATCATCATTTACCCAAAATCCTACATTGGCGTGCTTACCGGACCTAATCTAATGCTTTTTTACGGAGTGCTAACGATCATGATGATGACGAAGATGGTGCTGTTGTTGATGATGAAGATGAGGATGATGATGATGTTTTGATGATGTTACTGGTGATGAGGGTGTTGTTGGTAATGATGGTTTGTTGATGATCATGATGGATTTCTTGTTGCTGTTTATGATGATGTTGATGATGCTGATGTTGATGGTATTGCTGGTGATGATGATGTTGCTGGTGATGATGATGTTGCTGGTGATGATGATGTTGCTGGTGATGATGATGTTGCTGGTGATGATGATGTTGCTGGTGATGATGATGTTGCTGGTGATGATGATGTTGCTGGTGATGATGATGTTGCTGGTAATGATGATGTTGCTGGTGATGAGGGTGTTGTTGATCATGATAATGTTAATAGATTTGTTGTTGATGTTTTTTTGTGTTTTTTTTCTTGCGTTCACCTTATTTCTCTATTTCCCAAGGTGGTGTGCGTTGCACTGCGGTTTTTAAGTTTGCGCCTGTCGGCCCAGTGCATCCGACTTCAGCATGTATTTTAGGTAAGGGTCTGCTTTCCCGGGGTAACGACCGGTGCAGTGATAGGGATCGAACCCAGCACCTTCGGATTGTGAGCCGTGTCACTTAACAACTAGTCCACGCTGTCCCCCTAGATGTTCGGGTGGTGATGGTGATGTTTATGATAAAGTGGTTGCTGGTGATGATGGTGGTGGTGGAGGCATTGATGATAATTATGTTGGTTTTGATGTGATAATGCGGCTGTTGTTGAAGATGATGATGGTGTTAATGATGAGGAAAGTTGTTGATGATGATGGATTTGTTGCTGTTGATGACGATTTATAATTGTAAATTTTGCAAACTTCAGGCAAGGTTAAATACACAAACTAACTTTAGTTTTCAAGCAAAATATGAAAGTAGACACACACACACACACAAACACACTTATACATTATGTACATACATATTTACACACGTACACAAATACATTCACACACACACGCACACTCACACGCACGCACGCACACACACACACACACACATTATTATGACACACTCATATATGTGTAGACATGTGTGTATATGTGCACGTGTGTTTTTGCTGTGGCTGCTCTATCTGTCCATCGATACATGCACTCTACCGTCAACAAATCGGCTATCCGCTTATCCATTTATCTCGTTGGAGTTATCCCGTCATCAATAGCAGCGGTCGATTATATCAGGATGTGCCAGACCGACTCAGTAGTGAGTATCGTGGCATCGTGAAACGCCTGTGAACTATGTGTTACAGATCCCTATTAGTTACGGCAGCCGTTCTTCAGTTATTGAACCTTGATAGAACTGATATCGTTTCGCTTCTCAAAGAAAGGGTACAGTTTGGAAGTGCACTTGTTGCGTTTCTCACTTTATCTGTAAGTGATGTCTTTATAAATACTGGATTTTGTTAAATGTTTCGACTTTATATATATTTCAGTAAAAAAAAAATTTTTTTTTAAATCATAAATGCTAATGGTCAGATAACGCACGGAGACAAAAATTCAAACGAAACATACGTTACGACCAATAAACCTTCATCAGGGACCACGAACAACTATAATAATTAACTAACGAATCAAAGAAGAGAAAAATTATACATCAATGTGGGATGTCAAGAGAAATTGATGAAAAAGGGGTTACTTAACTCTGAAAAAGTCAGATCGCTCCTTTCGAGATATGATCAGAAATTCAAATGTGAGACAAATGTGAGATGAAGAGGCTAGGAGGGCGTGAGAAGTGGGAACAGGCCGAGCAAGCCGGTGGCGGCCAGATACGGATAGACCAAAAGGTGATTCCAGTAGAGAGGAAAGACAAAAGTGGTAGGCAGATAAACGGAGCTAGATATGAGATGAGGATTACAGAAAATGTGTGGAAACCATGAATGTCATCTGACTGAATCAGTTTATTCTCAATGGTGAATCGATGACGATCGTCAAAGAAGTAAGAAACTAAGCCTGTGACATTAACATCTGCTTTACTCCGGTGCTCAGAACCATTAAAGTGGCTAGCGATAGGGGAGACCAATGCTGTTATAAATGCCATTGAAGTGTTGGTTCCAGACCTGTCTCACCAATGTATATAAGTCTACTTGCTGATGTAGGTGGACCGCGGTCCTCCAGTCTGTAGTGCTATGCTTGGGTTTATCCCCGTGTCGCCCACTACTGCCGGAGATCATGTAGATACCCCACCTCATCAGCCAGGATGACATGAAAACAGTCTGTTTCCAGAAAGGGAGTCGAGAAAGGAATCTTCGCCAGTGTATTTTAGGTGACCCTGACTAATATATATGTCGGATTAGTATCTTTTGGCTCACCAGACGTTATTCTCCAAACTTTAATATATATATATATATATATATATATATATATATATATATAGACAGACTGTGAGACTGTGATGGGAGTGACGTTCTATAAAGAACATGCTACATGATGATAATGATGATGATGATGATACGAATTATACAAATACAGTAGACCCAGACATACAATCTGCAGTGGTACCGCCTAAGGCGGTTGGTTTCAAAATTGCGAAATCATTCCGGAATTGGCATACTTTGGATTATAGCAGTGAGGCCGGGAGGGGGATCCTGCAGTTTAAGCAGTCCAGGGTCTCCTCTCCATATTTAGCGCCCAGGTTTGCACCTTGGAGAAGCTACATCAGCCTCGCTCTTGAGTAAGGACATAACACGGACGCTGACAGTTTACGGTTTATGTCCGACCCGATTGGCTTGTGAAAGGGGCGCCAAAAAGTCAGCTTCGACGATGGGAGAGATCATCGCATTCCATTGGTCGACTACCGCCCGCCTCAGCCGGGCAGCCCCCGGTCAGTAAGGTGGCGCCAACATCTACCTGATCCAGTGGGTGTCTGGAGCTTAGTGCATGCATGACAAGCTGAGGTTAATTTTGCACGAAATAAACCAAAATTAAAAAGAAGACTCCAGCTCTTCGATTAGCAAGCTGGAACGTGCGTACTATGTGTACAGGCATCTCCGATGATCTTCGAGAGGTTGGAGATGCCAGAAAAACAGCTATAATTGACAGGGAGCTCTCTCGATTGGATGTGAAAATAGCTGCCCTACATGAAACCAGACTTGCGACTAGTGGAACACTAAGTTAGAAAAAACTACACTTTCTTCAAGAAAGGTCGTGAACCTAAGGAATCTCAACAGCGTGGTGTTGGTTTTGCTATTAAAAACACACTTATGGCCTTAGTCGATCTTCCTTCAGAGGGCTCTGAGAGGTTACTGGTCATTCGCCTAATCATCGCTACAGGTCCTGTTGATATTATTAGCGCCTATGCCCCAACCCTGACATCTCCGGGGGAGGCGAAGGATCAATTATACGGTCAGCTGGAGGAAATGACCAAGAACAGTCCCAGGGAAGAAGCACTCATTCTTCTCGGCGATTTTAATACTAGAGTAGGTGGCCCACATAGCATGGCCCACCTCCCTTGGACATCATGGTATTGACAGGGTAAATGATAAGGGTCACAGGTTCCTGGAGCTGTGCACTCAACAAGGCCTATGTATCACAAATACTTTCTTCAAGGGCAGGCGCAACATAAAAAATCCTGGAAACACCCAAGGTCACATCGATGGCATCAAATCGACTTGATTGTCATCAGACATTCAGTTCTAAACATGGTCATCTAAACTAGAAGCTATCACAGTGCAGACTGCGACTCTGGCCATGCTCTTGTATGTATCACGGTACTCTTGCAGATTCGCAAAATATTCCGCTCCAAACAAATGTGGCATCCCCGCATCAACACTGCGCAGATGATGATTCCTTTCAAAGCGGAGAGGTTTGTGTCTGACCTAAATCTTGCCCTTCAGGGAGGATCTGAGTGTGACGTCACAGCTAAGTGGAACGTTATGAAACGTGCCATCTATTATACAGCATTAGCTACGTTTGGCATGAGGGAACGGGCCAATCACGACTGGTTCAATGCACATCTCGCAAGAATGGAACCAGTAATTGAGGCCAAGCCAGAAGCTTTCATCAATTATAAAAAGAGTCCAAATTAGAGGACGCTTGCTGCTCTCGGAATGGCCCGAGCAATCAATCAACAAACGGCTAGACAATATGCGAATGAGTACTGGCAGAAACTGTGAACAAAGTCAGCTAAATGCAGAGACTGGATATATCCACGGCATGTATAGTGGCGTAAAGATGGCACTGGGCCCTACTGCGAGAGGTGCTCCCCACCCTCCCCCACCCACCCCACCCCTTGAGCTCTACTCTCGGTAAACGATGATCACTGATGAGGCCTTGTGCAGGCTAGACCCTGCTAATTATTTAGGAACTTGACAGACCACCTATTCTGAATGAGCTTGTTAAGGCTATCAACTACCTCTCAAATGGCAAACCAAATGGGGAGATGGTATCCCACCCGAAGCCATCAAATGCGGGAAATCAGCACTAACTCAGCTGATGTTTGATCTTCTATGCCTCTGCTGGGAGGTAGGTGCAGTCCCTCAATATATGCGTGACGCCACTATTGTGACTATTTACAAAAACATCGGTGACCGCGAGGACTGCAATAATTATAGAGGGATCTCGCTCCTGGGCGTTGTAGGCAAAGTTTACGCCGGCATGTTACTAAACAGGTTGAGACTGCTCGCGGACATGGTGTACCCAGAATCCCAGTGTGGCTTTAGAGTAGGTAGATCAACAACGGATATAATGTCCTCTCTTAGCCAAATCCAGGAGAAGTGCAGAGAACAAGACCAGCCGCTCTTTATGATGTTTCTAGACTTCACCAATCCCTCCGACTTGGTTAGTAGATAGGGTCTATTTGAACTCCTCGAAAAGATTAGCTGCCCCAAAAACTGAGTGGCATGATAATTTATGTTCACACAGATATGAAGGGCTCAGTTCTATACGATGGATCATCTTCAACCACTTTTCCCATCAAAAGTGGAGTGAGGCAGAGAAGTGTGCTCGCGCCGACCCTCTTTTGGGATCTTCTTCTCCATGCTCCTATCCTACGCTTATGACACGTCTGTGGGCGGTGTTTATCTGCACACTAGGTCAGATAGGTGGATGTTTAACCTGTCCCGACTAATGCGAGGACCAAGGTGAGGACGGTGCTCATTAGGCAGATTTGCGGATGATGCAGTTCTGGTGACAAATAGTCAGGAGGCCCTACAGAGATTGGTAGACAGATTCGTCGAGGGGTGCAAGCAGTTTGGTCTCACCATAAATATGGGAAAGACAAAGGTCTGCGCACAGGGCATTACCACTACGCCATCCATAAAGATTGATGGCGTCACTCTGGAGGTCGTTAACAGTTTCACTTATCTGGGGTCTGCCATCAGCAACACTCTCTCGTTCGAGAAAGAGATAGACTGTAGTCTTGGCAGGACAAGTACCAGCATGGTCCGCCTGACGAAGAGAGTCTGGGAAAATACTGCACTGTCTCACTAACCAAGGTCTATCAGAATGGAAGCGAGACTTGGAGCACTTATACTAAACAGGAACGGCGGCTGAACACCTTTCACATGAGGTGTCTACGACGTAAATTGGGGATTGGATGGCAAGAGAAAGTGTCACATTATACGGTTTTACAGAGAGCAAACACGCACAGCATGTACTCGATGTTGAGCCAATGACATCTACAGTGGTTAGGACATGTTTATCGCATGGAAGACGCGAGGCTGCCAAAGAATATTTGTTATGAACAGCTGGCCATTGGAGTTAGAAGAATCGACCATCCCACACTGTGATTCAAGGACGTATGCAAGAGGGACATAAGGTCATGTGACATCCCATCCGAGGGCTGGAAAGAAATTGCTCAGGCTCGAGCTATCTGGAGACAAGTCAATTGGAAGGGGCATAGTGACTGCTGACACTAGTAGAGGTCATCTGGTTACAGAGAAAACAGAAAGACTGAATAAATCAAGGAACAGCCAGGCAAACCAGCCTCCTCAGTATGGTTGTAGGATCTGTGGCAGGGACTGTCGAAATACAGGAGACAGAGCTGGACAAAACTTATAGGGCGCCACGCGCATGGTCTATAGAGACTGAGACGCCTATGATGATGATATATATATATATATATATATATATATATATATATATATATATATATATATATATATATATATATATGTGTGTGTGTGTATGGGTGTGTGTGGGAGTGTGTGTGTGTGTGTGTGTGCCCGTATGTATTTTTGAATGTACGTATGTATGTCTTCTTCGCCGCTCGTTCTAAATATCCTGCTACCAAGCCCTGATCAGGGCTTTACAAGGAGCAGGACATAGTCAGGAAAATGGAATGTGTTGTGTCGCTAGTTTACAGCTTGGTGCGATATTTGCACCCTTAGATTCGACACATCTGTCTTCAGCAGAGTATGTTTGTTTGCACTGAAGACTAGATGGCAAGACATCCTGTCGATACAGATGTGTTAGCTCGCTCTGGCATGGCAGGTATACACAACTTATGTACAGCATGGTTGAGATGGACTGGCTATGTGGTACGCATGTCGGATCAAACCCTGCAAAAAAGAGCTGCTCTATGGTGAACGGCAAAAATGGCAAGAGAGCAAGCGGTGGGCAACGGAAAAGGTAAACAAAACTGAAATAAATCACTGATCGAGTGCGATATTAATCACGATGACTGGGAAAGAATAGAATTGCCATCAGTGGTACACACTAGCGCTTCACTATTGCGGAGGGTGTTCAGAGATATAAGGTATAACGAATTAACTAGGCTATATATATATATATATTCTTTTGTACTATAACGCAAACTAAAAACCAAAATGCATATACTCACAACAAAAAAACCTTAATAGTTTAACGAATTAATAAATGTGTTAACTAAACTAATCAAAATTAATCAAATTTCTCCAAGAAATATATTTAGATGGTAAAGACATAAGACTGCTACGTAATCTGTACTGGGAATAAACTGCTTCTGTAAAATCAGGAAAGCTATGCTCTCCAAGTATAGATGTGAAAAGAGGAGTGATACATGTATGTGTATTGTTACCTTGTCTTTGAAATATCTATACAGAACAAATATTCAAACATGTAGAGGGGATGCCAGGACTTGGAGGAGTGGCAATGAATAATCTTAGAAATGTGATTGATACAGTTTTTATGACAAAAAGTGAGCAAGAATTGCAGGAGCTTGTGACAACAATATACAAAATAAGTCAAGAGTTTGAATTGGACATAAACATACAGACAACAAAGACTATGATGATTGGGAAAAGTTACATAAAATCATGTATGCAGATAAAAATAAAAGATCAACAACTTGAACAGGTACAGAGTTTCTCCTTTCTAATTAATTTAATAACCGAAGAAGGCAGCTGTAAAAAAAAGATCAGAAAAAGTATTGATATGGCCAAGATGGTATTCGACAATATGCAACACATACTGACATCCAAACAGATAAAACAGATGTGAAGTGTAATGTATACTCGACACTACTTTATAGTGCAGAAACATGAGCAATGAAAAACAAATTGGAAAAGAAGCCTTCGAAATGTGGGTATATAGAAGATTGGGTCGCATTTCTTGGAAAAAGAAGAAAACAAATTTAGAGATATTGGAAAAGCTTGGGGTGAAAAGAGAATTAATGACCGAAATTAGGGACCATACTAGAGGGTAAGGTGAAAAGCAGTCGTTCAAGAAACAGACAACGCTTTAAGTGGGTGGATAACATCAGCAGATGGACTGGAAAAAGTCTCTCAGATTGCACCATTATGGTAAGAGATAGAGTACACTGGATATCCGTTGCAGCCGACCTTCGGTGTAGAGATGGCACTTGAACTGAACTGAACCAAACTCAAAGTTAACAAATGGGGGTGACGTGGACTAGTGGTTAAGTGACACAGCTTACAACCGAAGGTGCTGGGTTCGATCCCCATCACAGCACCGGCCGTTACCCCGGGGAAGCAAACCCTTAGAAAATGCAGGAGGAAGCAGACCCTTACATAAAATGCATGCTGAAGTCGGATGAACTGGGCCGATATGCGCAAAATGAAAACCACAGTGCAACGCACACCGCCTTGGGGAATAGAGAAATAGGGCGAACGAAAAATAAAAGTTAACACTATTTAGCCACAACAAGTATTACCATGGCCGGAGTAGAGTAGGACATGTTCTGGTCTAGCGCTCTGTAGGCTGCTTCCAGCTTTCGGCCGGTTGTTTGTAGAATTCCATCTGCCTCCATTGCTTGATGTTGATTCCTATTGCTATATCTATGGTGGCCGTCGATGATGGATCATATTTGGATAGGTTGTGTACACCATATTTTTCATCGTGCTGTGTTATTCACTTTTATGGAATCAAATACATATTTTGCCTAACGGTATCAATAACAGCCATACAGTCAATATTGTTCTTTCATCATGTTTTCTATAGAGCTGGTTCGCACAATATTTTATGTCATAACATCAATCAATTTAAATTTTGGAAATGTATTTGAACATCAGAATCCTCAACTGTCTTGATTTTTCAGTGTATTATTTATTTCGCACGTTACTTTTCTTCATGCTCAACGTTCTACGTCATCCATTCAAGCCGCTTGCTGTGGTCTACGTCATTGACTGTTATAGGCCCCTGAGACCTAGTCACCTATCGTCTTGTCGTCAACATTACAAGCATTTTCTCTACACAGCCCGTTATCGTGCATATATCATAAAGGAAATCTATGAAATCTATGAAATCTATGAACATCATCCAGTAACATCAATAATACACATCTCAAGAAGTAGCCAATTTCCAACTAACCAACACAGAGTGGGGCAGACGGCGGGGGTATGCAGCCGGTTCGGAACTAGTCAAATCATCATCATTGACCAGTACTGCCACTCTGATCAGGAAAGAGCTGGCCAATGACAAGCCTAGATTCATCAGCTCAGACACCTACAACGTCAGCATGACTGTGATGGGATGACTTCGTTGGGCATGAACATCCCAATCGTCCGCTGGTCCCTGCTAGGCCAAAATACATGACTGGAATGCAACACTGGTTGTCTACAGAATCTGCAGAGTCTTCTAGGGTCGAGAGGTCGAGAGAACAGGCACTTGCCTCCCAAAGAGATGAACATAAACTGTGGACTTTCGAGTCCCACAAGTATCATTGTGACCCCTGGTCTCACGGGAGGTGGGACCAGAGTGCCTGCATCCTGGGTTGCCTCCAGTCGTCTTGACTTATGTCTTGCCACTCGTTCAAGGTAGCTCGGGACCATAGAGTGAGGTCGATGACATCGAGATTTCTTTCTCACTGTAATCCAAATACAGCGTTAGTTACATCAAGATAAAACCGTCTGTTGATGTGGTAATAACCTGATTGATTGATTGATTGATTGATTGATGTAGCTAGTTTATACATATTTGTTGGATGTACAATAGGTTGTTTCCCCCAATTCTTCTCTATTTCATGGACTCCGTAAAACGTATGTAGACCCTACTATACATGGTACCTCACAAAACACCTGCGCCAAAACCATAAAACTTATTTCTTAACTCTAGAAGTGGAGGTTTATGTAGCAATTATTTTACCTAATAAAGTTGTCTGCACCATGTACAACATTCATTAGGCGTTTTTGAGACATGTGTAGAGGTGCAGTCACTCTATTCTTTCTTTCTTAATAATGAACCTTTGGATCTTCATGGGTATTGTTATTTGTTCTTAGTTCATAGCTCTTAGTCGACCCGAATGTCTACATGGGCGAATGCCTCTGTGCAGGTTCCAGCTCTGATATGAGCTGGATGTAGCCGAGAGAAGGATTTCTTACTTAGCGGTCTTTGTTCGAGCAGCTTATTACTCTACTGCGTTGGGACAAGTGCCGCGGTAGGTAGTTAACCAATGTGCGAGTCCGTCCTAATAGACTCAAACACTAGAGCAAAGTAGACTTGCAGTCTGCTAGGCGCCATCTATGCTGCTCTTAACAAACTATAAAACAATGGCCGGTGTTATGCCATGTCACACTGTTAGTCGCCTCTTACTACATGCTCTCTGTAGTGCAGTGGTGATATTCTTGTCCTTTACATAGACATCAGTGAACCACTTTACGACTTTAAAATAACTTGTTTTAAAAGAATTATCTCAATACCATTTAACGAGGAGTGTTCAAATGAAACCTAACTGGGCCAAGTGAACATACGTTCGATGCGAATGATGAAGTCACTTTTGATGTAAACAGCACCGGTCAAGTTTGTAAAATTTCATTATCCTCCGACTCATAGTTTCCTTAGCAGACCATTGAAAACATAGCGGGTGTGGTACGAAATCCGTCCAGAGTTGATCTGCGAGCGGTGATTCGGTTTCTAGCAGCTGAAAGATGTCGACCAGTTGACATTCATCGCAGAATGCAGGCAGTGTATGGTGACAAAAGTGTGGCAAACGTAAGCCCCGGCGACGGTACACCCAAATTGCTGCATCAATTTTGGCGAGGGCATCTTCTGACTCAACAATATGCGCCTTACCTGGTCTCGAAAGATATTTCGTTAACTCACGTCCTTCTTTAAACATCATTGTCGAGTTCTTTACTTTTGTCTTTCACACACTTTTGTCGGAATACACTGCCTGCTTTCTGCGATGAATGTCAACTTGTTGACATCCTTCAGCTGTTAGAAACCGAATTACCGCTCGCTGATCAACTCTGGACGGATTCCGTATCACACCCGCCATGTTTTCAACTGTCTGCTGAGGAAACTTTGAGTCTGAGGTTAATGAAACTTTACAAATGTGACGGTTGGTATGTTATGTTTACATCATAAGTGACGTCATCATCCGCATCGTACGTATGTTCACTTGGTACAGTTACGTCAGGTTTCATTTTAACACGCCTCGTATTTGTAATCGGCCTCTGTGTCTTTTTCCTATGAGTATTAACAATTTGAATAAAAACGTTTGTGTTCAGCTATTTCCAAACTATACAAATATGGCTATATAGTAGGGTGGAGAAGAGAATCGTCATGGTATGAAACCAACTGGACAGAGGAAGTAGAAGGCAGCCTACGACAACCTGGCGAAGAACTGTAGGAGCAAAAATGGAAATCATAAATCAGAGCTGCGACACTGACTGTACAAAGGATGATCTCAGATCGAGAGAAATGACGTGCGTTGCTGTCCTGATAAACGTCACCAGGTATAAGGGCAATGACCGCTTTACCGGTGAATGACAAAGGATTTTCTTCTTCGTTCGTTTTCATTCTCCCTCTACCAAGCCCAGAAAGGGGCTTTGCAAGAAGCAGGATGTAGTCCGGAGAACGGAATGCCTTTTTGTCTCTAGTTTACATCTTGACTGCGATATTTGCACCTTCGGTCCGAAACAGGCATTTTGTTGAGTAACGTCAAACAAAAAATTACCCATATGTGTACTGTTTGGTCCGACACATTCGTCTTCAGCATGGCATCTTTGAGAAGAGTCCTGCCTTTTCGTTTCGACCCCTTCTCCTTTGCCAGTCTGCTCTGTTGCAGCCTGTTATTCGGGATCACTACGTGGAGGTGGAGAAGAATATTAGCAGCTCTCGTTCGCTGGCCCTGGCGCTAATAGTAAGCTTTGGGTCGCTGACTGTTGCAGCTCATTCATTGTTTAGCTTCTTGATCCCCGCAAAGCATCTAAGAAGTGAAGGGAGTTTGATGTTACCCTGATAGACGCCAGCAGGTGATGATCAACGGCCGCTTTGTCATTTATTCATCAAGGAACTAAGACTAATATTAAAGTATAGTTACTAATAATAACAAAAGTAATAGTTGTCCTTCGCAATTGAAGATGGCGTCAGACATGTGTATTCAGATGTGCCCGTGAACGACTGTGTACTCCCATCCTAGCACGACAACTCTACGTACGTAAAGAACACATGGACAGCGTTAGAAAATTGATCATCTTGCATTCTGTCGTTTTGTAGAGCTCCCATTTAAGCACCTCAATAATGATTATAATATCAGAAATGCGAGCACTTTGTGTAGCGACAGTGTGACTGAGCCGCTCAGAGCGAGAAGCTCACAGGAACGTCTTTGTATTATTTCTTATCATTCTCACATATTTCTCCAAGGACGTGTCGGTCTTGAGCTCATCGTACAACAGCTGCTTAGGGAGGATTCCATCGAGAAAGAGACGGAAAGCATGTCCAGTCCATCATCTTGGCTTTATGCAGGATAACCGAGAGCTTCGCCCTGCTGTTAAATCCCTGTAACAGTTATCTATGATCGTTTATCTCAAAATTTGAGGGAAAAAATGACGTCAACAAGGTAAGATTAAAAATACTGTCCATGTACAGGATTGTCCCCTGTCACAGCAGTCTAGCCGATGACATAAGTAATCAACACTGAAATAAGAATTGGGGTAAGCCTACTGAGAAGTCTCGGATTGCATTACAGCCTGGGAAACAAAGTACATGTTCGGTACGTTTCGGGATATAAGACGAACCACTGTAACCCGTTATCAAAGAAATGTCAAGATTTTATCCGGCACGAGTAGCGTTGAACAACATCACAGAATAAACACAACAGCGCCAACGTCCAAAACGTGTCTACCTGAATGTGAGCCTACGTCAAAGAAAACAGTGGTTGGGGAGGTAGGGGGTGATTTCAATGCCTGTGTGCCAAATCTTGGATATCGTCAGTTTCTTCTTCTTTTTCTTAGTACGCAGTCAGACATCAACCTTAATTTTTTCGAAAAAAGCAGCTGTCCTCCTGAGGCTCTCGACACTGCCATAGAGCTTGTCTAGTGTTGCCACTGGTGATGGCCACATCTGCTCTATCTCTGATCCTCGTATGTCGGGCAGTTTTGCAGCAAATGCTCAGCGGTCATTTTCCCGGTACCACACGGGCATTCGTCAGTGCCACCTATCTTCAATTTGTTGAATATTGTGGCCAGTGCGAAGTCTGAAGACCACGACCTGCTCTCTTCTGTTCAACTGGTAATAGGCATCGTTTTTTGTGTAGGATATCGTCAGTTTAATAATAGAGGACTGGAGATTTGGAAGAGTTGTGTAATGGTACTAATCTTACACTGCTCCAGAGTCTGGAAACCCTGCTAACTCTTTTGCACAGAGTACACGGTACCACCAGCCGGCCCGATCTGACACTTGTATCGGCAGACTTGGTAGATAACACTACCACTAAAGTCTTGTTGGAAGCGATCATCGTCTTATCCTAACAATTATTGAAACACTGCAGAAGGATAGGATGGTTCGGAGAAAACAATCATGGAATTTCAGAAAGGCTAATTGGGACCGTTATGGCCGGGAAACTGATGCTGGGTTTAGTCAAATAAGTAAAAATGATGACACCAAAACAACTTTCAAACGTATATGTGCCATTATCTCAACAGCTGCAAGGAAATGCATCCCACATGGATCGTACAGGAAATATAAACCATACTGGACCCCAGAGCTGGAGTCAAAACCGTCAAAGAGAGGAGAGAGGACAGGAAGCAGGTCAACAAATCTCCAAATACCCTAAATAAAACAGAGTATAATAGATGCACAGCAAAAGTAAGATATATTATTAAACAAAGCAAGCGGGAGACTTGGAGAGAAAATTGTAGCAAACTGGATTTAAACAGAGAAGGGAACAAGGCGTGGAGATTACTGAGCAACCTTGAAGGGAACAAGAGAAAGTCAAACCCAACACCACTAGTCAGATAATCTGGGGTCGTTTACAACGAGGCTACGAAATCTGCATCTTTCGGCGCTAAACAGCCGTATTCAGCTGGCTATTTTTTGTACGGGTCTAAATCAAATTTCAGAAACACTTCACCGCCGTCCAGTTTCTTTGTTCGGTCAAGATGTACGACTGGACCAGACAACCCCTACCTACAAGATACTCCGCAAGTCGTTCCTCAGCGCCAAAGTCTTCCACCGACCGGCTGGAGGTGTAGAAGAGGCTGTCCCCGCACAGCATGTCTCAAGCTGATAGTGACCATCACCTCCGCTCTTTACGAGACCTGGAACCATATCGCAGCAGTGGGTCATGGATGTGGCCGACCGACGCAACGGACCTCAGACACTTAAGCAAAAAATTAATATTGTTATTATTTAGTACCCGATTTGCCTTCCCACTGTGATCCCCATCCCTTGGCCACACGGCATTGATGACTAATTCAGTCTGTTTCTAGGGTCGCCACGTGCCAGGAGAATATGGTCTTGGTTACATGTGGTTATAGGACCCTGATACAAGCTGGTGGCTATCAATGGATGACTGCTGTCAGCTCACGAATCGCTGAGACGTAGCCCCCATATGGTGGACTGTATATGGTAGATTGAATATGGTAGACTGGATATGGTAGACTGGATATGGTCGACTAGATAGGGTAGACTAGATAGGATAGACTGGATATGGTAGACAGAATATGGTAGACTGGATATGTTAGACTCCATTTAAAGTGAGGCAAATGTCTCATTTACATGCCAGTGTGTCATATTTGGAATATGGTGTTGGGTCCTTATTACTTTGACCAACGACACATCCTTGTTTGTCAGGCTGTTTTAACTCCGTGCAGCTTGTGCCTCTCATCTGTCTCTCGAGCGTGAATGGTTTATGGAGAATCATCAGTCGTTGTCAAACAGTGGGGGACAAATACATAAGGGTTGAAAGGTACCGTGTTGTCGCGGGCAGATCGTTGGGGACCTTTGATCTACGGACCTGTGATTTTGAATGTAACAAAATTACATGA
This sequence comes from Ariolimax columbianus, assembly GCA_036924085.1. Taxonomy (NCBI): domain Eukaryota; kingdom Metazoa; phylum Mollusca; class Gastropoda; order Stylommatophora; family Arionidae; genus Ariolimax; species Ariolimax columbianus. The sequence continues at coordinate 58,179,190 of JAVGWX010000007.1, read as the reverse complement.
TTTAAATACATCAGAATAAGAGTGCATGCATTATACCACTGTTGTTGTTGTTTATGTTGTTCTTGTATTTTATGTTGTTGTTTATGTTGAATTAGTCTGCTGTTTTAGTCTTAATCTTGTTGTGTCATTATGTTGTTGTTTGTGTTCATTTAGTCTACTGTTGTTGGTCTTCGTCTCCTTGCTTCATTATGTTGTTGTTGTTGTTGTTGTTGCTGTTGTTTCTATTGAATTACTCTACTATTGTTAGTCTTCGTCTCGCCATGTTGTTGTTGTTTGTGTGAAATTAGTATATTATTGTTAGTATTCAGCTCGTTGTGTCATTATGTTGTTGTGGCTAATGTTTGTGTTGAATTAGTCTACTGTTGTTTGTGTTTGTCTCGTGTCATTATGTTGTTGTTTATGTTTAATTAGTGTACTGCTTATAGTCTTCTGTAGCGCAACCAGAAGCACATTGAATCTTTCTACATGTACAGTCAGAGGCGCACTATTGTGTTTCTTTGGTATAATCACAGACAAAATAGAAGACGGTGTAAAAGGCTTAGAAAAAGAAGAAGGCCTGTTGTGTAACCAAGCGTTACTGAATGCACGCTGATTTGTAATTAGACATTTCACGGTGTCTTGTCTATTCCCAGCATTAACTATGGACTACAATGAATGGGTTGTAAGGTGACTGTAATTAAAGATATAAGTACAGCGTTTCAAGGAATCGCTCTTTCGACGCAAATTTAAAACCATAGCTTACTTATAACGTCGACGTGTGGTTCGCTATTTCGACCTATTAAGTTATGTTTTCCTGACTTCCGACTACACTCCGCTTTGTTCTCAATTGACTTGAAGACATTAGTTTGTCCACTAAGGAAACTTGGCGATAACCAGACTGATATCAGTGGACCATGACGTGGAGAGTACTCGCTGGCGTTGGATAGGAAAGACATCCAGTTGATCGCATTCTGTTTCTGTTTCTGTACTATTTAACAAAGTAAACACTATAGGTCTAAACAGACGGTCAAGTACTGGAACAGACCAAGAGCTTCTATCTTGAAAATATAATAACGGAAAATTCGAGATGGGAAATTACAATCAGGAAGGGGATGGGGGTGGCCAAATCTGTTTTAACAAAATTCAATCAATCAGTGTGATATTGAAACAAGTAAAATTGATACATTGATACAGTACAAATGAAAATGATTAGGTCCTATGTACACTCGTCCCAATGGAGTAGAAACGTGAACAATCAATAAATGATTGGATATGAGGATTGATGCCTGTGAAATGGGATATACAAAAGAATGAGGAACATCTCCTGGGTAGAAAGGACAACACCTAATGAAGTGTTGGAGATATTTTGAGTGCAAATTGAGCTGATGAACGAAATCAGAGTACTGATATTTGGGTCAATTAAACAGATATAACACATGGTTGAAAACATTACTCGAAGAAAAGGTGGAGTGTCAACGTGTTAGATGTAAACAGCGATGTAATTGGGAGGATACAATCAAAAGATGTACAGGGAGGCTGACAAATTGTACCATCAATCCAAGAGAAAGAGGGCGTTAGAGATATATTGATTACAGCCTAGACTGCAGCCTATCTTCAACGGGGAAATGACACCTCAACTGAATATTCTTCTTCTCATGCAAGCTATCTCCTTTCATGTTTTTAGTACACGCCCCTTCTTGAGTCAGTCCTGTCGTGTTTGATAGAGATTTTTGTTCCTGTATTTGTTTTCCAGTCTTCAATTTTCTGCGAGATATATTATACTAGAATCATGTGGGCTAGAATTGTAGAGTCCCTCCCTTGCTGCTATTTGTTCCATAAAAAGATATAACAGACGTCCATCTTTGAGCGGAACATCGTGACCTGGTCAAAACAAACGCAATTATCGCTTTCCCATTTGTACATCCAGACCAGTTCAATAAAAACGTAATGAGAGTTAGCTCGCTTTTCCTATACTGCACCACGCGAGGAGTAACTGGAACTGACATATCACGCACGTTGCAGTGAAACATTTTACCTATGATCCAGCTTCATTGAACAGTGGTGTTTGTGGTTCTCAGTTTGACTGTGAAATCTCCCGTTAAGTGGTCGTGTTTGAGTTGAGTTATCTCGATTAATGTGTGAAATATTTATGCCTGGAACACAGACATAAATAGGATAGATGTCTTCCTGTGACACAGATATAAAGAGGATCTATAGTCTGCCTGGGACACATATATATATAGAGGATTTATAGTCTTCCTCGGACACATATAAAGAGGATCTACATTCTGCGTGGGTCATAGATATATAGAGGATCTATATGCTACCTGTGGAACAGATACAAAAAGGATATATAGTCTTCCTGGAACACATATATAAATAGGATCTATAGTCTGTCTGGGACACAAATATAAATATGATCTATAGTCTTCCTGTGACATAGATATAGAGTATTTATAGTCTGTGTGGGACACATATCTAATGAAGATATATAGTCTTCTCGTATACAGATATAAAGAGGTAATATAGTCTTTCTGTGAAAGCCGTAAAGAGCATATATAGTCTGCGTAGAACACAGATATAAGTTGGATCTATAGTCTATCATAAAGTATTAGACACAGGTAATATTCAATTCTTGCCGTGTTTTGTGAGTGGTACAGCAGTATGAGTGATTGTCTTTTATGGAAAATGGGTAGAACACACATCCAAGTCACGTCACGCTAAAGTTAACCATGATATAAATGGAAAAATGTAGTCACTTTTTCGACGCACGTCCTAAAAAGGACGATGTTGCGTTATGTATTTGATTACATCAACGCAACTATATCTGCGCGTTTCGGTTCTTCTTCTTCTTCTTCTTCTTCGTACGCAGTCAGACAGTAACCATTATTTTTTCGAAAACATCGGCGGTCATCCTGAGGCTGTCGCCACGCGTTTCGGTTCGACTCATCCGAATTCAGCTGGCATTTTTTGGTTGCTGGTTTTGCTTTTCCTCCGCAATCCCTATTCTCTTAGCAATACTTCACTACCCAGTCTGCAATGAAGTATCTAATACTTGATCTCCGATACTAGTGTATCATGTTATCATTGATGTCATAATCATTGACCATATCGTATCTGATATTATCATTATTATTGATATCATGGCAAGATAAACGGTTAGCTCTATGCACGAAAATCAGATTAATGCGTACACTGGTCCTGTCAATTATCATCTATGCTTGCGAGAAATGGACAGTTACAGTTGACCTTCAACGAAGGATACAGGCCTTGGAGATGAGATGTTTTCGAAGACTTTTAAACTTCACGTACAAAGATCGAGTTACAAATGAGGAAATACGAAAAAGAATTATAATAGCAAGAAGGCCTTTTGAAGACCTCTTGGCAACTGTCAAAAGAAGGAAACTCGCTTGGTACGGTCACATATCTAGATCAAATGGTCTTGCAAATACAATCCTCCACGGAAAGGTGCATGGCAGACGACGAAGAGGTCGTCCCAAAAAGAAATGGGAGGACAACATAAAATAATGGACCAATCTCCGAGCAGAAAAGTCACAGGCAGCGGCCACTGACAGAGAAGGGTAGCATGGCATTGTGAGGATGTCTTCATGTCTGCCCCAACGACCTCACCGGTTACGGGATGGCCTGACCTGACCTGACCCTTATCATTGGTATCATCATTATAATTGATATCATTATTATCAGTGATATCACCATCAGTGATATCACCATCATTTATATCAGCATTATTTATATCAGCTTTATTGATATCATCATCATCATTGATACAATCATTATCATTGGTATCATTATCATTAATATCATTCATGTGGTTCTTCTTTGAAGATAATGCCGTAATGAATGACCACTCACTGAGTTTCTTGAGTTCCAGACACTAGACTCTAGCTGTGCTGGTCTAGTGCTCTGTTGTTTATCGTCAAATGTCTTTTGGTCTTTTCCTTGTCTATTTCACTGTGTGTTCCAATCCAGCGCAAAAAATATTGCAAAAAAACAGCAAATATGGCTTAAATTGTGGCCTAATTTGGCTCTAGTGTTTTAGATAAGAGCAGAACTAGGAAAACTCCAGAGATCCTCAACAATAGCGCTCCAGTGGCTACCCTCTCATTGCAGAATCACAGGAAACGAGAAAGCTGACGCTGTGGCAAAAGATGGCAGCAACAAGGCACAATTTAATCATTGAGTACCACACAGAGAAATCAAGAACATCATCAGAAATCAGTATACACACCAATGGAGAGAAGACAGAAACATAAGTAGTACACCAGACGCAATTCACCAACTCAAAAGAAATCAACAAACTACCTTATTTCGCATGAGAACTGGGCACTGCAGACTACTAGAACATCTATACCGACTAAAGATCTCACACACCGATAGTGCCCATGTGGAACAGGAGGCCAGAATCCTGAACACATTCTACAGGAATGCCCAATCTAAAGGGAAATGAGATACCAGACCTGGCAGAGGGTGCAGAGCTGAGACAAAAGTTGTGGGGCAGCTTTTGACTGGCTTCATCATGGCGACTGGCCTGCAGATATAGCATGACCAAAATATCCTGAATACAAAGAGGAAAAGTCAATTATAAATGTCATTAGGTTGCGATTTTGATTGGAATGTACACTAATCGCTGACTTACATTTGTGCTCAAGGAAACGTGTTATGGTTTCTATTTGGATTATTTGGTTCGTTCGTTTTGTGTGGGTTTTTTCTCCTCTGATTATTCTTGCATGGTCATCGACTATTTGAAAAAGTAGTTTGGTTACCCTGCGTCGTAATTCAACGATCCAGTGCACACGGCTGAACTAAACGAGATTTGCTCCCTTCGCTCTTTTTGCTGAAAAGGCCCGTTTTGGTGGGGCTGGGAAATGTACACTGGCCAATTATGGACTAACACATCCACAGGGAAAGATTAAACCCTACCCAGTTAGCAACATGCCCATAACATAAGATTATACAATGAGTGGAGGAAATTAAATGTGTATACAAACTCTTCTAAACCAGTATAACGACGTTACGTTATTGCAAGGCTTCTGGATCGTCTTTTCTTAATCTTCTTCTCTATTTGTTGTCTCCATGTTGTTTACTACATATCTGTTTTTAATTGTACCTTATGCCTATACTATACAAAGTAATTATATGGAGACACCTGTGGGTAAAAGTGTGCAAATTTGATGAGCTAAGCTACAAGACATGTTTGAGAACCATATAACAGGAAGAACTTTAGTTTAATGTCGAATAGTCTAATCTGTATCTATCGCGAAAAGTGTCACAGAGTTACAAATTGGGCGAGAAGAGTTAAAAAGCAAATATGGTTATGGTAATTGTCACATTAACATATTCCTTGTTTCTCCATCTTTGGCAATGTTATTTCGCAAAGAGTTAAATCTATGCACATCTTCAATTATCTGGCCTTCAATAGTTGTATGATTGTTCTTATTTTCTTTGCTTTGTTCACAAAGAACTGCAAAGCTGCCGTGAGTGCTTTAAATCTTAGTCTATTTTTCTGTGTATGTCATGCTGTGTTTGTGACATCATTCATGTATCATCTAATGCATAATATGGGAATTACACTTATTTTTTTCTAACAATATTCTCAACCTCGTTATCATTACTGTTATTGTTATTCTAGACTTTGAGAAAGTCAGCTATTCACTCACTGTGAAAATGTTATTCTAGACTTTGAGAAAGTCAGCTATTCACTCACTGTGAAAATCTCAAGTTTTAGGTCAGTGTCGTTTACTTTTTCTTCTTCGATCAGCTGATGTTATGCTTCTAGCCCGTTGAGGTTCACAATGGAGAATGTGCATTTCATGTCTTCTCTTGTTCCCCACAGCTTTTCGAACAAGGTCGCTCAAGGGACTAGACTGCTTCTCTTTGGTCTGCATAAGTGGGGCAGTCCTGCCCGATATGTTCTGGTGTTTGCTTGGGTGGTCCACAATCGCACGTGGAGGTGTCTACTAGACCCATTCTGTGTCCCGTTCTGAGTCTGAAGATCTCTGTCTGCTCATCCCTGGCAAGTTTGTCTATGCTGTCATTTCCTGGTTTGTATTTGTTGTGCCGGTTTCTCCCCTGCGTCCTCCAAGTTTGTCTGCCTTTTATTTTTAACTCCAACATCTGCCACGTATGTCCTGATCCCTCGTGGTTTTTTTAATTAAGCTTTATTCACCAAGTAGATCTTGGACGACCTCGTTGCCTCTTATCGTTTGGGCTTAGAACAGCTAATGTCTCGCAATATGGACTCCCTATGCGCAAGTATGGCCTATTCTATGTCATCGGCTTCCCTTTATCTTATGATGTACTCCATGAGCAACCATTTCTTACAACGTACACTTTCCACCCCAATATTCTGCGTAAGCTCTGTTTATGAACGTCGTCATCGGCTCTGTTAGTGTGTATGTTGACAGCCAATTCACCAATTCAAACAGTCTTAACATTTGAGTTGAAAATCATGATCTTTGGTGTTCGAATCGATATATGTAGAAATTTTTAACATATGCAATACGATATAAGTTTCTACCTTAAATGGATTTATTGCTGTTGTTATATCTATACTAATGCAACATAAATACAACATATTCACATTTATTGTTATTTATTTATATTGTGGAGACCGAGATTTTTTTCACGTGGATTTTCTGGTAAAAATTGCCCTGATCTTTTGATCTTTGTCGAGCACGTTAAAAATACCTTGGCAGTTAGAAATCGAAAATAGTAGGCTTAACGGCCGCTGCATGGACAAAAATTATAGTTAAAAATCTACCCAATTTATTTGTATCTCCCCCCAAGTAAGCCACAGGAAGTTGTAAAATATCTACTATATATAGCCGAAGCATTGGGCTACCTGGCAACAAACATGCCTGGGATCAAGATGTTGAGCAGCGCATAAGCTGCAGTAGTCAGGGACCCATAGCTGACTGCTAGCGTCAGGGCCAGCGAACCATAGCTGCAAAGACCCTTCTACAACTCCACGCGGTGATCCTGGATAACAGGCTGCAGTAGGGCAGACTGGCTAAGGAGAAGGGATCGAAGAGGGAATGCTAACCTGGTACTCAAAAAATGCTTGCTGAAGTCGGATGTGTTGGACCGAAAGGTGCAAATATTGCAGCCAAGCTGTAAAATACGATACAACACATTCCGTTCTCTGGACTACATTCTGCTACTTAAGCCCTTTCAGGGTTTGGTAGTGGGAGATTGAGAACGAACGAAGAAGAAGAAGAAGAAGAAGAAGAAGAAGAAGAAGAAGAACAAAGAAGAATACCAGAATTCCAAGTATTCCAAGATTTATTTCCAATACTGCAACAAAAATACAACATATTCACATTTATTGTTATTGTTATATCTACAATACTGCAACAAAAATACTTCATATTAATTGTTATATCTACAATACTGCAACAAAAATACAACATATTCACATTTACTGTTATCGATTGATAATCTACATTAGTATGTTCGATTAGGAACATGCGGTTGCAATTGTTAGTCTCTACTGACTTCTATTTTGAGCCGTTTCCATGAGACAAAATTTGTCTTGACATCCTCTTCTATTGTATTATATTATATTGGGCTTCTTTGCTGATTTGGCCCATGTAGGTGATTAACAATACACACACATATATATTCATAGACACAAGTTGCTTTTATAATTTTTGGACCCAACTATTATTAATGTTAATACTGTACTTGTTATTTCAGTGACCTTTCAACTATTCCTGCATCTCGTTTGAGGAGTTTAACATTCGTCATCACTGCTGAGAGTCAAGCTGTTCCAAGAAAACAGTTATGTCAAATATTCGATTTGTAAAACCCCCAAATGACAATCGAATACGGCCCCTATCAGACGTTTCCCATAATGACATCAACCACAACTCCCTGAATGTACCAGATGTCGTTTCAGATATTCGTGCATCAAGAACGGCCAATGCGATTCATATAAATACGAAACCTATACTTGAAGCCAATAGCATTGATCCGTGTGATCTATTCATAACTAGCAGAAACTCTAGCAGCGACAAATGTAAGTTATTGCCTTCACCGGCAATTACAGTCAGCAACAGTAATAACGATCAGGACAGTAATTGTGGGAACAAGATCATCGATATCACGAAATGTCCATCAGCGAAGAAGCGTTCTTCTAATACTCCAGACAACTTAAACGACAACTGCCACAAAACGAATACTAATCTTAACGAAAATGTAAAGGCCTCGCCAAAAGATGTCGGATATACAAACATTATACATGCAGGAAGTGACAAAATCGATAAGCCAATCGAAACTACGCTTGGTAATAAGAAGAGAGCACTACCATTAGATGAAACGTTCTCAGAGAAACTGTCATCTATCAAAGACACACTTCCGGCTCTGAAGACAGAACAAAGCAATTCGGCTGCTCCTTTGTCAAACATAAGGCCAAAAGATAAAAACGAAATAAACTGTTCTGGCAAGCCATTCGACAGCTCGCTTGGGGAAATCGTTAACACTGGTATTGAAGACATATTTTGTGTAGAAACAGAGCCATTTCAAAAGGTCAAAGAGCCCGCAGTTGGTATAGAGAAGCGACGCTTTGATCGAGTTCCACCACAGCAACAAGATCAACACAAAACCAAGAATGAGCTAGAAAGAAATCTTTTAGTACCATTGCAACCCCGACAACAAACAATAGAACAAGTTAATAAAATTAGCATCAGTGGAATGCGAGATAAATCAACTGAGAACAAACTAAACACTAAGAAGACAGAAGAAATCTATGTTCCTGCTTCTTCGTCAAATGGAAGACCTAAAGAGAAAGACCAAATCAACTGTCCTGGCAAGTCATTCTGCAATTCACTTAGTGTTATCTCTAACAGATATATCGATGACGTGTCAGAGGAAAAAGCGGACAGGTTACATAAAGGTAAAAAGCTAGAAATTGACATTATCCCTACTGACCCTCATCGAGTCTCGCAACAGCAAAAACAACAACAACAACAACAGCAACAACAACAACAACAAAACAAGAATCAGACAGAAAGAAGCGTAGTAACATTGCTATCACAACAACATCAAACAGAAGAGGCTCAAATCCATCGCAGCAGTGCCATCCAAGAAAAATTAACTAAAAACAAAATGAACACCATGAATATAGAAGAAATCGATACTGCTGGTCCTTCGTCAAATGGAAGAACTAAAGACAAAGATCAAGTGAACTGTTCTAATAAGCCATTTTACAGTTCAATTAGTGAGATATCTAAAGTAAGCATCGATGACGTGTTAGTTGAAAAGGCGGACAGGTTACATAAAATTAACAAGCCAGAAAATGATGTTGCGCCGAGTGGTCTTCCACGGCAGCAAGAACAAAACAAAAATCAGACCGAAAGAAATGGACTGGTTTCATTGCTACCACAACAGCAGCAAACAGAAGACGCTCAAAACCATCGCTGTAGTACCACGCAGAACAAACCAAATGGAAACAATCAAGGCACTATGAAGACAGAACATACCGACTCTATTATCCCGTCATCAAATGGAAAGCAGCAGGAAAAAGACAAAATTAACTGCCCTGTTATGCCATTGGAAGGTTCCCTTAGTGAGATATCCAACCCATGTATCAATGACGTGTTAAATGGAAAAACGGACCGGTTACATAAGGTTAGCAAACTAGAAAGTGATATGGCACGGTGTGACTCTCAACGATTTCCGCTGCAACAAAAAAAGCAACCGAACAAGAATCAGACAGAAAAAAATCTTGCAATTCCATTGCAGCCCCATCAACAGGGAACTGAACAAGGTCAAAACCTCCGTATCGGTTCCACACAAGATAAAACAACTGGTAACAATCGGACCATCTGTAGAAGCATTAGCAATGCGGGCATGACTGATGTGCCATCTTTTTTCAGATCAATCAACGACGCAAAGTACTACGGCCTTGACAAAGAAGAACCATTAGAATCTAATAAGGTTGCTCTCTCAAAGCAGGAAGCAGATCACATGTCGCTTCTGAATAGTCAATACGAGTTGAATGCCCCGTCTAAATCCGCTTTGGACAACGGAATCCACAAAGGTGTTTTGGGAAACGACATTAGCAAAGCAGAAGAAAAGATAGTGAAGACAACAGGAGACATAAAAACTAACACAAAAGAAGAGAAGAAAATCAGCGCATTAAAGAATACACCTGTGACATCAGAGCATGAAGATATGAACACGGAAATGATCAAAACCCCACCGATTGACCAAATGAATGCAGACCGACTGAAAATAAGACGATGTGCACTTGCAGATCCTGCAAAGATGATCATGAGTCAAGAACACAGAGAAAGAATTGAGAAAGAGGTTGAAAAGAAGAAAGCATCAATGGCACGTAAAGTCTCGCAGTTCTTCAATGTACAGCTTGGTTTGAACAAAGAGGAAGATCTCATTTGAAATAAGGGGGCAACCTGATCAACTGTACATGTACAGCGGTAGACAGCTGTTTACTGAGGGTGCACCTCGAGGACAGTGAACAATGGTGGACCCGGGAACAATGAACATTCGTAGGCCCGATAACAGTGAACATTCGTGGGCCAGTAGGTTCATGTTAGCTCCTAGTAAACTTATGGTATTATGTTTCGGTATTTTAAACAATTGTTTTGTTATGCTATTGCGTTATGTTACAATATGCTGGGTTCGGATAAGTGTTCTGAAGCGTTATGTATGTTATTCTATACCGGCGTGTGACGTTATGAATGTTATGTTATGCAATACTGTTGTATTATATATACTAAGGTATGTTATGTATACTATAGTTCGTTCCAAAATTGCTGAACCGTTTTAGCGATTTATATTAAATAATCCGTTTGACAGAATGTATTGAACTTTTTTGTGGGTATTAATAAGTCACGAACTTAAGAAAGTATTTTATCCTCATCTTAAACTGTTCTCTAGTAAGTTATTAGTTATTTATGATTATTAAAATAATTGTGATCTTGATTTGGCATACCAATACAAATTTTACAGTAACACATTCCAGTATTCCGTTCAATGTGTACTGCTGTCTCCAAAAGCTGAGTTATTTGTATTGAGGAATCGGGAATGTCGTGAAAATCAATTCAGGCGAATCGTTCACACTTCTTTTGCACCATGGATGTGGCGTATCTACTGGTCATTTCTTTTCCGTTAAGAGAAGTTGAGCGAGCTACAACATTCTTATATATTTAGTAATGAGTACAAATTCATGGCGATGTGAAAGGTTACTGTATTATTGTATAGTTACTTCTGCAGAGAAGCCAGAAGAGGACGTTTATATCTCGACGTACAAGACCCTTGGAAGAGAACACAACATGCTCTAGGCATAGATAGAATATTTTCACCACCACCCACCCACACCCCCTCATCCTCCGCGCCCCCCCCCCCCCCTCCCCCCACCTCAAATAAAAAAACATAACTTTAAAACTGTAAATAATAGTCAAACAAGGCAGGAAAAGGAAAACCGATGACTTCGACAAATATATTTTTGGACGTGGTAATGTGAAAATGTTTATGGAAAATGAATGTGTTACATTTCGTAAACTAAAGGTTCGGCTGCAAAGTCAAAATTTCAAAAACCGCTTTATTGAGACTTGTTAGGTGCAGCAATTTCACATTTCGGAAATCTGTTAGTTGCAGGAACATAGTTTGTGAAAAACCACACCTCATTGTCGCACGATGCAAATACCTTAAGCAGATTCGTGAGCGGAGGATTGAAGGCTACGACATAGTATATATGGACCAATCGTGGGTAAATGCTCACTATACAAATGAGAAAGAATGACAATCACTGGACGGAAACACGAGAAGGGAAATTCCAAGAAGCAAAGGGTTAACACATTGAAATAGCCCATTCTGGTGGGAAATAATGGTCTTATATATTGAGCAGAACTTCTTTTTTGTTCAAGCACAGTCCACAGATGGTAGGGACTACTTCACTTAAACGAATGGAGATATTTTCAGGAATTGGCTGGGGAACACACTTCTCTCCACTCTGGATAGGCCGGCATGTCTTGTTATGGACAATGCATCCTCTCATAATGTTGTAGTGCAGGAAGACTATGCATTGTATCATAATATTGTAGCGCAGGAAGACAATGCATTGTATCATAATGTTGTAGCGCAGGAAGACAATGCATTGTATCATAATGTTGTAGTGCAGGAAGACAATGCATTGTATCATAATGTTGCAGCGCAGGAAAACAAAATTCCAACTTCATCAAGCACGAAACAAGTAATCCTGAATTGGCTCGCAAAATAAAACATACCTTTTTGTCATAATTTAAAACCAGAGTTATCGCAGCTTGTGAGGCGGACTAGGAAGACAAAGATGTTTTCAATTGACAAAATAATTGCAGATCATGACCAAAATTCTCTTCGACTACCACCGTACGTTTCACACCTGAACCCTACAAAACGTGTGTGTGTTGCGGTCAAAGGTCAAGTTGTCGAACAGAACAAGAATTTCAAATTGTCATTTTAAAGAATTGACACTTGATTTCCCCCCCCCCCCCCTAAGCCAAGAAGAAGTGATGTCTGTGGGAAGATGTACAAGTGGATCAACCACTACCTCATACAAAGAACGGCCAGAGTCCAAGTACAAGGGCAGAAGAGCAAAAAGGTGACACTCGAGCAGGGAGTACCCCAAGGGGGAGTATTGTCACCCACACTCTTCCTGGTATATATAAACGATATTACAGAGAATATACCAAGAAGAGTCCATAGCTCAATGTTTGCAGACGATCTGGCTATGTGGACCTCTGAAAAGAATCTCACCATAACAAGAAATCGGATGCAGACGGCCCTAACATCGCTGGAAGAGTGGGCGAACTCATGGCTGGTCAAAATAAACGAGGAGAAAACCACATGCACAATATTCTCGCTTTCATTAAAACCCGAAAGTACCAAATTAAGTCTAAATGGCAAAATCCTGCAGTCAAACGACAACCCAACCTATCTGGGAGTCACATTTGATCGGCGCATGACATGGAAAAGTCAGATTGAGAGAAACCGAATGAAAGCCAGAGAAAGAATGGCAATCATGAGGAAACTTGCTGGCACAAGCTGGGGAGCAGACGAAGGCATACTAAAGAAACTGTATACTGGAAGAGTGAGACCAGTTCTCGAGTATGGCATTGCGGCATGGACAACAGCAGCGAAGGCGAACTTCGATAAAGTTAACAAACTTCAAAATCAAGCCATGAGAATTATAACAGGTGGCATGAAGTCAACGCCAATTGTAGAACTTGAAAAGATTACAAAACTGCAATCCATGACCGATAGAAGAGACTGCAGAGCCCAGCTGCAGTCAGAGAAACTCCGAAGACTGGCCGACCATCCAATGCACCAGAGACTAAACAATTTAGGAAAAGGGAAACTAAAGCGGAGAAACTTTGCAGAAATAGCCAAAGCAAAGATGCACGAAGATCCCATAAACGCACTAACAACACCAAAACCCATCACTACTGTACGAAAACCTACCTGGAGGCAGGATATATTTCCAGAGGTGGTAGAAAATATACCAGGTATTGCAAACAAAAACTGCCAGACTGAAAAAGAAAGGAGAGATACTACCCTAAGCTTCATAACGAAAAGCTACCCAAGCATGGACTGGACCCATGCATACACCGACGGTTCAATAACAAACACTACACAGAACGGAGGGGCAGGAGCATTCCTGAACCTACCAAATGGCAGAAAAATAACACTGTCATTCGCTACTGGTAAGTACACAAGCAATTTCAGAGCGGAGGCAGAGGCCCTGAGGGCGGCAGTGGAAGAAATGGTGACACACAGTGAAAATGAAAGCCATATAGTCCTGCTTACAGATGCTCTCGCCGTAGTCACAGCGCTAAAAAGCCAGAAAAACACTGAGCTTAATGACTTAAGAGCAGCACTCTGCCAGCTGTGCCAGCAGTCCGCACCAAAAAAGGGTAGTGGTACAGTGGGTTCCGTCACACTGCAACATCCAAGGCAACGAGGAGGCAGACAGACTGGCAAAAGAAGGTGCAAGACTACCACAAACAGATACCAGTATGACGTATGAAGAGTCAAAACGGCTTATCAAAGCCAGATACATGACCAAATGGGAAACCGAACATACTGGTTACACCAAAAACGATGCCTATTACCAGTTGAACCGAAGAGAGCAGGTCGTTGTCTTCAGACTTCGCACTGGCCACAACAGACTGAGGTACCACCTATTCAACAAATTGAAGATAGGGTGTACCGACGAATGCCCGTGCGGTACTGGTAAAATGACCGCTGAACATCTGCTGCAGAACTGCCCGACATACGAGGATCAGAGAGAGCAGATGTGGCCATTACCAGTGGAACTACAAGACAAGCTCTATGGCAGTGGCGAGAGCCTCAGGATGACCGCCGCTTTTTTCGAAAAAATAATGTTTACTGTCTGACTGCGTACGCAGAAGAAGAAGAAGAAGAAGAAGAAGAGAGCAGTTCACATGCCAATCTCAGTTGCTGACACCTCCACATATTGCCTCACATCATATTAGGAACTTCATCTTTAGGAATACAAACTTTGTTACTGCGTCCCAAGAAAGTACATCAACTGATAAATATTGCAATATCAACAATTCAATGTCCTTACTGTCTAAGGTTCTGCAATATCCAAACGGATCATCTCAGTCTTATTCGCAGAAATAAACACTACGATGCTTTTCAGCGGTATGAAAAGATAGTGGTCTTAATTTTTTATTTTTTTTAATCAACAGCAACAACTGGTACTTTATTTTTCTGCTTTGCACAACGAATCTTTCGTTATCAACTTGAGTCTCATTCAGGACCCATCCCGCAAAAAGAAGCATAACACAATTTGATAGCAAAATAAGATTTAACTATATAAACTCATGGAGAAAAGTATCCTACTTATCATTGAACGTTACCATATGTAGTATGGATACGCCTTTGGAAAAGGTTGACACCCTTTAGTGTATTACTGTAAAATCTAAAGTTTGATTGGCTTGGCTTAGTTCGTTCTCAATCTCCCGCTACCAAACCCTGAAAGGGCTCAAGGAGCAGAATGTAGTGCAGAGAACGGAATGCGTTGTGTCGTAGTTTACAGCTTGACTGCGATATTTTGCACCTTTCGGTCTAACACATCCGACTTCAGCAAGCATTTTTTGAGTATCGGGTTAGCATTCCCTCTTCGATCCCTTCTCCTAAGCCAGTCTGCTCTGCTGCAGCCTGTTATCCAGGATCACCGCGTGGAGGTGTAGAAGGGTCTTGGCAGCTTTGGTTCGCTGTCCCTGACGCTAGCAGTCAGCTATGGGTCGCTGACCACTGCAGCGCATGCGCTGCTCAGCATCTGGATCCCTAAAGTTTGATTAACATTGCTTTGTGCATATGCAAAATTATATAACAAAAACTCCTCTTTGCAAAAACTGCGTTTCTTGTGAATTCATTGAACATGAAATCTTAAGGTCTTAGGAAATACAATACTGCTTGAAAAAAATTATTGTTATAAGTATAGTGGTTTTTGAGGAAATTGAGCGAGAGTATCTTCAACAATTGTGGAACGAATTATAGGTTGTACTATGTTGCGTATGGTGTTATGTTATGTTGCGTATGGTGTTATGTTATGTTGCGTATGGTGTTATGTTTGGTATACTATTGTTATGGTGTGCATACTGTTATGCTTTGTACACTATTTAATGATGTGCACACACTGTTAAGTAATGCTCTGTTATATTATGTATACTACGTTATGTTTTGTTGTGAATATTATGTTATGTATGTGTGTATACTGTGCTTATGTTATGTAGAGAAGGCGAAACATGAAAACTGTATAGCAGACCTGCCAGATATCTAAATCGTCTTCACTTGAGATGTCTGCGTAGTCTGCTCAGGATCTGATGGCAAGACAAAGTGCCTAACTCTGATATTCTATGCTTCTGCAAAAAATCACGGAACAGTTGGACGGGACATGCCCCATGAACGTATCTTTCAGCACCGGTTATACGGTGAGAGCTCAGAACAGCCAGGCGCTCATTATGAGGATAGAAGAAAATTTATAGAAACTCTTTGAAAGTTTCTTCGAAAAACTTCAGAATTGATGTCACTTTTCTTCTTCTTTGCGTTCAGGATCATTTGGGCATGCTATATCTGCAGGCCAGGCGCCATGATGAAGTCTGTAGTCTTCACCAGGTCGGAGGGGCTGCCCATCAGCTTTTGTCTCAGCTCCGCACCCTCTCTGGCCAGGTCTGGCATCTCATTTTCCTATAGATTGGGCATTCCTGTAGAATATCCTGTTCCACATTGGCACTCATCGATGTGCCAGATCTTCAGTCGGTATAGATATTCTAGTAGTCTGCAGTGCTCAGGCCAAATAAGGTAGTTTGTTTATTTCTTTTGAGTTGGTGAATTGGGTCTGGTGTACTGCTTATGTTTCTGTCTTCTCTCCATTGGCGTATATACTGATTTCTGATGATGTTCTTGATTGATATCACTTTCTGGGACTTGATAACACAGAACCGTCTCACCTGGGGCGTTATAATCACCAAAGATGCTCAGAGAGCAGAGGGAATCTTAACCATGAAGGCTCAGAGTAAGCCTGCCGCACGAATAAGCAGATCACACAACTACTCCGCAGTTGACGCTCACATTAGTGCCCCATATGCGTTCAAATTTGCCGTACCGTTCCAGGATTGTTGTCTATAACATGTTAGAATACATCTCGCAGGACAAATCTGAGGATGTTGCCATCTGCGCGTGCGGTGGGCAATTATTATTTTCGTTACTATTTTTATTATTAATATTAGAAACAATATGTTGCATTGTGTATACTTTGTTATGTTATGTATACTATGTTATGTTGTGTATATTATGCTATGTTGGGTAATACTGTGGTATGTTGTTTATATTCTGTTATGGTGTGTATACTATGTTATGGTGTGTATACTATTTTAATTTGTATATACTATGTTATTTTGTGTTTACTATGCTATGCTGTGTAAACTGAGTTATATTTTGTGTACTATATTATGTTGTGTATTCTATGTTATGTTGTGAATACTATGTTATGTTGTGTATACTATATTATGGTGTGTATTCTATATTATGTTGTGTATTTTATATTATGTTTTGTATACTGTCTTATGTTGTGTATGATATGTTATGTTGTGTATACTATGTTATCTTGTATGTACTATATTATGTCGCGTATTCTATAGTATATTGTATATTCTATGTTATGATATATACTATGTTATGTTGTGTACATTCTTTGTTATGTTGTATATACTTTTCTATAGAATGATGTGCACGCTGTGACATGTTATGTTGTGTATAGTAATTTGTGTTTTGTTGCGTATACTATGTTACATTGTACATAATGTGTTAAGTTATGTACACTGTGTTATTTTGTGAATACTATTTTATGTTAGGATATGTATATATATATATACATCATGTTATGTTATGTATAATGTTATGTTATCTTGTGCATACTATGTCGTGGTATCTTGTGTACATTGTGTTACATACTGTTTTTCTTAAGTTGAATATTATGTTATGTTATGTTATTTTATGTAATGTTCTCAAATGGTATGTTATGTGCATTGTGTTATGTCAGGTTGTGTATAATAAGTTATGTTATGTATATTACGCTATGGTATGTTGTGCATATTGTCATGTTATATAATGTTGTATATACAATGATGTTATGTTGTGTATACTATGTCATGTTATGTTATTGTATGATATGTTGTGCAATGGTATGGTGTGCTATGTTATATTATGTTATCTTTTGTTTGTTGTGTTATGTTGTCATTTGTCACGTTATGTTATGTTATGTTGTCTTTTGTTATGTTATGTTATGTCGTGTTATATAATGCTTGTCGGTGCTGTATTTGCTATGCCGTTGTATGTTATGCTATGTCGTGTTATATTATACTAGTCTATGTCATGTTTGTTATGCCAAGTAATGTTATGCTAATCTATGATATATTTGTTATGTTATGCTAGTCTATAAGTTTCTTATGCCGTGTTATGTTATGCATGTTTATGCATTCTATTATTTTACATTATGTAACGACATTACAGTGGGTTCAGTTCGCTGTGTTTTGCGTCCCATTATATAATCATGTGTAATAATTAACACTGGATTCCACCTATAGCTGCTCATCATCATTTAAATCAAAGCAGTTGACGGGGATAACAATGGAAGGTGTAGCTTGATTGTGCATACGTCTTTTCTATTTTTCCTTCTGATCGATCTACGTCTGATTTGGCATTCTTGTCAACTGTGAATTTCTAATTCGTCGATTAGTTTCGTAATCTATCACGATGACCTTGATTGATTTTGTGTTGGCATTTTGTCTCTACACACAATCTATTTTAATGTGTCTATAAAGCCCCCGTTTCTCTCTTTATAAAATCCCCTTTTATCTCTATAAAGTTTCGTTTTATCTCTCTATAAGGTCCTCTTTTATTACTATATAGTCCACTTGTATCTCTATATAAGGCCCCCTTTATTTCGCCTTCTTCCCTTCTTCGATGCACAATGGGAATGAGCGCTGTCATAATAGTTCATGTAGTTTTTCTTGTTTATAATGCCCATTCCATCCCCCATACACCCCTCTCTCTCTCTCTCTCTCTCTCTCTCTCTCTCTCTCCTCATTCCGGCTACAAGGAAAGCTTGAATTACAGCTCTTTCGCCGCCGCGAATCTCAAAAAAGATATCAACAGTAGATCAATCCTTGCCCCTCAAAGAATTAGGCCTATCACATTGCAATTATTAAATTATTAGAACTAATGTACTCAGGCTTATTAGTGCATGAAACCTGATAACCAAAAGCTTCACTTTTCTTCTGCAAATCCATCATGCCGGCCATTAGAAGGAACCGTCCCGTATATTCCTAGATGTGCCTTTTCAGGTTTCATATCGTTGTTATTATTAGCACGTTTCTTTGTGGTTTCGTAAACTAGGACTCGGAAAAGTGGGGCTCTGTGATTTTCAGATTCCAGGTTTTTTCCAAGCTGACATTTAGCCTGACCATCGCAAGGGCCTGCAATCTGTCCTTACTGGCACTGATAACCGTTAACTTTAATTGTGTGAGGTCTTGCCACTGAGCGCTTTTCACAATGATCTAGAGGAGGTAGTAAAGATCGCCGCAGTCATCCCTTCTGTACTTTCCTAAGCAAGGAGTGATAGTCCGACACGATGACTCCTATATCTAACGAAGTCTAATGCAGCCATCTTAGATATGAAAGGATAAAGCAGAAAGTAGCCAGATATGGCTGTCGAACTTACAATTATACGGGTTTAATGTTTGTCATCATTCGTGTTTCTTACATTGAAACTGTATTTTTGCGAATCTATTCGATGGATCTGTTCATTTTTCTTATAAAAATATGTACTTATCAGTGAGGTATATATCGCCATGTTTTCACAAATCATAGATCTGACCACAAATTCAGTTATTTTACATCCAAAAGAAACACCGATACGCAGAGCTGTCATCAGTCGCTGAAGGAAGGGAGGGGGAGGGGAAGGGGTATCCCTTCGAGGCTTTGGATCCGGTGCTGCCTCTCCCTGGTGGCAGTCCACGGAGGCAGCCCCATATCTTGTGATATATCTGAGCATACTCATTAGCCGTATATGCGTACATGTCCTTTTCCATTTCTGGGTACCCACGCCATTCTGATCGGCATGTTCAGTTTTCGGTGGGGGAAGTTTTGGAGTATTCCTATCCATACCACGGATCATTCAAACACTGTCTGACGGGTTTCAGTTGCTTTCCTTTTAACCAGAGTAGCTCCCTGGGTATGACCTTGGTAGGGAACGGGTCGTGTCCACTCGTCAGTGGGCCCAGCAGGAATCGCACCTGACGGAGGGGGTCACACTCCCCCGAGGGTTTCTGTTTGGGTTACCCCACCCATAGCCTGCCATTTTATCCCTTCAGGCATCGGGAGTCCGGTTTGTCAGCGCCGGATACTCGCTGTTCGCCATTGCCGTGTTAGTTTAAACGGGGAGCACCGCACCCAGCTAGTGGACCGCTCGAGAAGGTACGGTTGGTTTGAATGGCAGAGGCTGTACGTCAGCAAAGACATTTAATATTTTTTAGTGAGACTTATATCAAACCTTAGTCCCCGGGTACACGACACGATGGCGGTAGTAAATAGCGGAGAACACCATAAGCAAGTGGGCAGTAGTAAATAGCGGAGAACACCATAAGCAAGTGGGCGGTAGTAAATAGCGGAGAACACCATAAGCAAGTGGGCAGTAGTAAATAGCGGAGAACACCATAAGCAAGTGGGCGGTAGTAAATAGCGGAGAACACCATAAGCAAGTGGGCGGTAGTAAATAGCGGAGAACACCATAAGCAAGTGGGCGTAAGGCAAGGGGTTATTTATTGATGTTGTAGACTGGTAGAGTATTCCGATGTTGTCATTTCGTTTTAATAAATGTCAAATTATGTTGTACATTTTATAATGCTAAAGTCGGATTTTATTAAAAGGCGAAGAAAAGAAAATAATTGTTTTTGTTTTCTATTAGTTGTCATTATTTAGAGTCTGAAGAAAAGAGAAGTCGTTATATTGGGCAAGAGACATTGAGAGGGTGTCGTTATATTGAACAGGACATTGAGAGGTTGTCGTTATAAAGGGCAAGAGACATTGAGATGATGTCGTTATATTGGGCAAGAGACATTGAGAGGGTGTCGTTATATTGGACAGGACATTGAGAGGATGTCGTTATAAAAGGCAAGAGACATTGAGATGATGCCTCTTATTTAGGACAAGACATTGAGAGGATTGGTTAGATAGGGCAAAAGACATTGGGAGAATGTCATTATAGTGCAAGAGACATTGAAAGTATGTCGTTATATAGGGCAAGAAAACTTGAGGGGATATCATTATCTAGGGCAAGAAAACTTGAGAAGGTTTCGTCAAGCAGATCACGAAACCTTAAGAGGGTGTCTTTATATAGGGAAAGTAAACCTTGAGAGGGTGTCGTTATGTAGGGAAAGTAAACTTTGAGAGAGTGTCATTAAAATGACAATAAACCTTGAGAGGATGTCAATATATATACAGTAAAATATTCTGAGAGGATCTCGTTATGTAGGGCATAAATCTAGAGAGGATGCTATTATTGAGGGCGAAAAACCTTGAGAGGATGTCGCTATGTAGGGCAAGAAATCTAGAGAGGATGTTATTATTTAGGGCGAAAACCCTGGAGAGGATGTCGCTATGTAAAGAGAGCAACACTTTGAGGATATCGTTATGTAGAGCAACAAACATTCAGAGATGTCGTTATATAAGAACAAATATTAAGAGAATATCGTTATATGGATTGGTTTGGCTTGGTTTCGTTCGTTCTCAATCTCCTACTACCAACCTCTGAAAGGGCTTAAGTAGCAGAATGTAGTCCAGAGAATGGAATGCGTTCTGCCGTAGTTTACAGCTTGACTGCGATATTTGCACCTTTCAGTCCAACACATCCGACTTCAGCAAGCAATGTTTGAGTACCGGGTTAGCATTCCCTCTTCGATCCCTTGTCCTTAGCCAGTCTGCCCTGCTGCAGCCTGTTATCCAGGATCACCGCGTGGAGATGTAGAATGGTCTTAGCAGCTCTGGTTCGCTGGCCCTAACGCTAGCAGTCAGCTATGGGTCGCTGTCCACTGCAGCTCATGCGCTGCTCAGCATCTGGATCCCATATCGTTATTTAAGAACAAAATTTAAGAGAATATCGTTATTTAAGAACAAATGTTAAGAGATATCGTTATATAAGAATAAACAGCGAGAATATGTCGTCATATTAGACTATTTTTTTCCTGTTCGCCTTATTTCTCAATTTCCCAAGGTGGTGTACGTTGCACTACGGTTTATATTTTGCGCCTGTCGGCCCAGTGCATCCGACTTTCACATGCATTTTATGTTATGGTCTGCTTCCTTCTGCATTTTTTAAGGGTTTGCTTCCCCGGAGTAACGGCTGGTGCTGTGATGGGGAACGAACCCAGCACCTTTGTTTTGTGAACCTTGTCACTTAACCACTAGCCCACGCCGTCCCCTATATAAGACAATAAATAGTGAGAGGATGTCGTCAAATAAGACATACAAATTGAGATAATATCGCTATGTAAGAATGCACATTTAGAAAATGTTGTTATGTAAGAATAAACACTCAGAGAATGTCGTTAAATAAGAATAAACAATGATTAAATGTATTCACACCCGTACAGTAATACACGGTGAGATGATGTCTTCAGATAAAAATAAACATTGAGTTACTGTTGGTATGTAAGAATAAACAGTCCGGGAATATCGTTATATAAGAATAAACTGCGTGGTGGAGGAGCCGACCTCCTACCAGGGGCGTAAGCAGGGTTACGGATTGCTGAAAGGCCTCCTAATTTGGAGGTTAGCTGCGAATAAATAATCAGCCGTGGACAAAAACGGGTCGGCAACTATTGAGGCTGTGAGGAGGCAGTACCTCCACCATGCAAAGACACAACAGGCTAATCACATGTTTGTCTTAACAAACGATTTCAAGTCAAAACAGAGAAAACCGGACTGATCGTAACGGCGGTGAACAGGCGAGAAATAAGGACCACGATTTACGGAACATGGAATGTAAGAATTATAAACGGATAATAAAATGAACTAATGAGGAGATGAAGAGAGCAAAATTGACAGTCCTGGCACTTACAGAAACAAAGAAAAATTGGCAGGGCGTTCTGGACTATGACGACAACATGCTACTCTACAGCGAAGTTACCATCACTGAAAGAGCCAGGGCATGGATGTGCTGTATAGTGGATAGTCTTAAATGACAATTTAAAACGACTGCTGAGTTTCTGCAGAGAACAAAACCTTGTTATTACAAATACAAGGTTTCCACCCATGCCTACACAAGATGCGAGTCGGCAAGAAATGAAAGATCCATAATTGACTATGCAATAGTGAGGAAAAGTGACTTCAAGCGTGTGAAGGATGCTAGAGTGGTCGGAGGACCAGAGATAGGAAACGACCACTACCAACTTAAAATAAAGAAATAAATCGAAAAAAGTTATCCAGCCAGAAATAACCCATCAATAAGCAAGAAATATATTAACACACAAGGAGAAAACAGAATTAAAGCTTACAAACTGAAAGAACCAGATGTGAAGAGGAGATACCGAGGGCTCATGACAACAGCAATAGAAGGGATAGAGGAATTTGAAGAAGATATGGAAATGCTCTGGGTAAAATCCAATGACGTCCTCAACAGAGGATGCAGTAGAGGCATGCGGTCAAACCAAAGAAGGGTGCAAGAGAAAGAGTTGACCATGGTGGACAGAAGAGGTGAAAAGCATAATACCAGAAAAGAAATAAAAGGCATGTATAGAATACCTAGGGGCTAGGAATACATAAGAACAAACAAAGATATACAAAGAATTTGTAAATTTTAAAACAGAAGCAAAGAAGACTGTGCTCAAGGCCAAACAGAAATCCTGGGAGGAATTTGGAGAGAAATTGGAAAATAATGCTGGAGAAAACCAGAAACTGTTCTACAAGACCTTAAAGAACATGAGGAAAGAAAAGAAATGGCTCCTGAAATTTGTTAAAGATAAACAAGGTGCGCTGTTGACAGCCCCAGAAGAGGTAATGAACAGATGGAAAGAATATTTCTCAGATCTCCTTGGAGTGGAGGTAAACCAAGCTCTGGAAGTAGCAGTCCCAATTCAAGAGGAGGGAACCATGGAGTTGTACGATAATATCACAATAGAAGAGCTAAAGGTAGCATTGGAGAAAATTAAGATTGGTAAAGCAGCAGAACATGATGTATAACACCAGAAATGGTAAGATATATGGGAATGGCAGGAGAGATACTATTCATGAAGATTCTCAAGACAGCTTGGCGTCACAAGAAGATACCAAGAGATTCGGAGGTTACCATAATAATACCAATATTTAAAAAGGGTGACAATCGACAATGTAAAAATCACAGAGGTATTTCCCTTCTCAGTGTCCCCGTGAAAGTCTACTCTAGGATTCTAGAACGGTGATTAAGAGGTATAGCAGAGACAAATATGGATGAAACTCATTGTAGGTTTCGGGTAAACAGAAGTACTGAAGACCGTATCCTTACACTCAGACAGCTGAGGGCAAACAGAAGTACTCAAGACTTTATCTTTACACTCAGACAGCTGAGGGTAAACAGAAGTACTCAAGACCTTATCTTGACACTCAGAGATTGAGAAATGGGATCTTGAGTATGATAAGGAGACGCATCTCTGCTTTTTGGATTTGGAGAAAGCATTCGATAAAGTCATTTTGGACAAACTCTGGGAGTGCCTGACAAGGAAGAAGATTCCAGGATCCCTGATCTCTGCCATACAGAGTTTTTTATAAAACATGCAGAAATTATGTGCGGATATCTAATCAAAAGTCAGGAGAGTTCAGGACCACTCACTGAGTAAGGCAGATTAACATTCTATCACCGTACCTTTTCAAACTCCACGTGGATGAATTCATCAAAACATGCAAGGAACGGACAAAAAAGTATGAAGTAGGGTACTGGAAAATGAGAACATGTTACAAATCGGAGCTTGCATTTGCAGATGACGTGGTCCTATCACGAAATCCGAGGCACATTTCCACATCAACTTGCAGGTCTGGGAAGCAGAGATGAAGAAGATAATAATGCATGTCAGCAACTCTAAAATAAAAACCATGGTGATCGCCAGAGATTATAAGAGACATCAGATAACACTGGGAACACGAGCACTGGAGCAGGTCAGTAACTTCAAATATCTAGGAGTGGTAATAGACAGCAGGGAAGAATCAAAGAAGCGTTAACTACACGTAGAGCAGCAGCTGGTAGAGTTTTCCATGCCATAAACATAGGATTCCTCAGCAAAAAAGAAATAAGCAGAAAAACAAAGATGGATGTATACCGCTCGACCTATGTGTCTGTCCTGACATATGGATGTAAGTCATGGGCTATGACCACAGCCCAAGAAAGGCAACTATAAACTTCATAAATGGGTTACCTAAGAAAGGCGGTTCAGGGGACGAAAAGCGACAAGATCCGTAACCAGAGAATACGTTGCAATCTTGAAGTCCAAACCATGCAGACACGAGTGGAGCAGTCCCAACTACAGTTGGTTTGGCCATGTATGTAGAATGAAAGAAGATCGGATACCAAGACGGTCATAGGAGATTTAAAAAATCAAGGAAGTAGACCCCAAGGACGTCCCAAAGTACGTTGGAAAGACAACATACGTCTGTCCCTATGTGATCGAGGGCTGGATTGGAAAGAGGCCAGGAAAAAGACGGCGGATAGTACAGTATGGCGCTCTCTCTAGCAAACCTCTACACCTCACGGTAGAAGAGGAGCCACTAAGTAAGTAATTAAGTAAGTAAGAATAAACAGTCAGGGAATATTGTTATATAAGAATAAACAGACCGAGAATACTGTTATATAAGAATAAACAGTCCGAGAATTTTGTTACATAAGACAAGAAACAATATATGAAAACCGTTTTATAAAGCCGAAAACAGTGAGTGTACACCGGCATACATATAAAAGAATAGCAATTAGATTATGTCCTTATATAAACAGTTATCGGTTGTCGATAATATAAACAACTAAAAAAAAAGATAGGATGGTAACATATTAGACAAGAAACAGGGATAATAATAGATATACATAAAGAAACAGGGAGAATGTTACGGTATGAAGCAAAAGACAGAGAAAACAATATGCAGAAATATAAAATAGTGAATAACACACGCACGCCGAAATATTAAGCAAGAAACGATGGGGATTTTAAAGTAGGGATCTATTGCAGCATGAAATCACTACAGGGAGGTTAATAAATAAAATATAGGATTCTAAACGGGCATAATTTGTTTTAAAACAGATGCATTGAAAACTAGAAGCTGGATGACACGCATTGCTTATTGCACATCGCAAAACAGAAAATAATGAGGAACAATTAACGTCAAAATCGTGAACGATGAGCATGTTCTGGGCTCAGTGATTAAACATACATTGCTTAATGCATTGTTCAGTGTGTAATAGCTTTCAAAGCTTTTACTCGATCGTGTCTTCGTGGTAATTTGTCGTTTAGGCTATTTCTCTCTCTCTCGCTCTCTCTCTCTCTCTCTCTCCACACATACACACATACACACACTCTCTCTCTCTCTCTCTCTCTCTCTCGATAGATCGATCTGAACAATCACACATATATACATGCCTACGCAACGACTCATATATTTATGCACATGCAAACATATAGATAGATTTATGTGTCTGTGTGTGTGCGTGTGTGTGTGTCTGAGGGCATGTGTGCTTGGTGTATGTGATGGGTTTATATATCGTATACACAGACACACACACACATATATATATATATATATATATTATATATATATATATATATATAGAGAGAGAGAGAGAGAGAGAGAGAGAGAGAGAGAGAGCATAGATAGACCGAGAGATAGACAGACAGACACAGGGAGAGATAGACAGATGCATATTTTTAATTCAAGGCTCAGAGATCTAATTTGTTTATTACAAGATCATCATCATCTGATTGATCAGTTTTGAGACTGATTGTAAGGTTATCTGAGCGTGTCCCTCCATTGGACCATACCCTCTGCAGCTCACGTCATTACTAAATAGGTTCATATAGTCCATAATGATGTCTCTACATAAAGATATAAAGGTGAGACCTGATCGTCCATGTTCTTTGATCCCCTGAATCTTGCCCTCTAGTTTCTTCTGTAGATGACTGGCAGGTCTCATATTGTGTCCCACCCAACTCAGTCTTTGTTTTTATCATTTCTAATCTTTGTCTTTTTCTCCTAACTTATTGAGGAAATTGTCGTTAGATTTCTTTTTTGTCCCACTCATTCTTTCCATTCTACGGTAGCACCATATTTCAAACGCTTCCAAGCTTTTTTCATCCTTCTTTGCTATAATCCATGTTTCAGTCCGCATACAGTGCAATTGGTCATATATGAGTAGGGATTATTATTTTCCTCCTTTCTATCCTGATATTCTTTGAGGCAAGCAATTTCTGGGGGTTTTTTTTTCAGACGGCCTTTTTTGGCAATGCAACCCTTGTCTTAATGGTCGGCCATCTTTGTTGTAGTTTGTTTCAAAATGCGAACTTCTGTAATTGTTCCGTTATTTCTCAAATGATGATAATATTCATTTGCCTATGTTGCTTGTCTTTTACCATAGTCTTTGTTTTCAATGTATTTATTTTCAAGGCAAACTTGTTGGCTGTGCTGTGAGTTTTTGCAAGCAGTATTTACAACCTTTGTTACTGATCCTCCTAGAATGGCTTGGTCATCGGGAAATTTTATGCCATTAACTGTCATACCATTGACGTTGATACCTCTATTATAACTCCGAATAACTTTCTCCATCATCATCTCAGAATATGAGATTCGGTGAAAGCAAGCAACCATGTCGTATCATATGTCTCTTGATTTCCGTGTAGGTTCAAGATTAATCTAATGACTTGTCTCTCGATACCTTTTTGTTGCAAATTCTAAAAAAGTTTGTTTCAGGGGACTCAATCAGAGACTTTTATCGAAGTCAATAAAACAGATTAAAAGTGGTCCTTGTCGACCGATCATTCTTTCAGCGAGAAGCCATTCTTTAAACTTTTCCTAAGAAACTTAAAATGCTCTCTGGGTGAATCCCGAAACTTCTTTGGTTTGGTGGAAAGAATAGTACTACCCCTAACTGTATGTCGTAAAAGGTTGTTACAGAGAGTTGTGCATGGGGATAGCAACGCTATCGTGTAAACAGAATTTCTACAGAAACCCCCATTGAAAAAATTCAAAAATTGCGAACTTTCAAAATGAGACTAACTTAGTGGTGACCCTAAGCTCAGGCTATAGACCGCCTTCCGAATTAAGGACAGGAAATTGGTGGTACGATAAACTGCAGCACAGAATCAAGTTAAAAATGGACATTGAGCCAAAGTCGTTAAGCTTATCTAACTATTGATGGGGGTTTTCTTTAAAATCTTTATATCAACGCTTTCATTGCTGTAAACCCCAGCAAGATGGCGGCTCTGATGTGCCCGGTATCTATGTTCACTATCCAGTCCCGCCGTCGTCATCACTTCTGTATCACCTAAGCAAGAATAGAGTGGATCACGATGGCTTTTCTGATTAATGATCTCTCCAAACCAGAAAATGACAACGCAGGCAAACTTGGCAGAGATGGGCAGACAAAGATCTTAAGACTTAGAACGGGATATTGCAGACTCACAGAATAGGTCTTGGTGACACCGCCACATGCGATTGTGGAGCACTCAAGCAAACACCAGAACATATCCTGCAGGAATGCCCAACTTATGCAGACCAAAGAGAGGTAGTCTGGCCCGGGTGAGCGATAATGCTCGAAAAACTATGGGAATCCAGCGAAACTGGAAACGCAAAGTAAGTCTTCTCCGTGAACCTCACTGGGCTAGAAGCATAGCATCAGTTGATCGAAGAAGAAGTATGTCCTCTCCTATATTTACATCAGTGCTAAAGCTGGAGACTCAGTGTCCATTGTTAGTTAAACAGATAGAGAAACTCTCAACGAAATCGATTGTTTGAAATCTAAATAGGGACGGACGTCAACGGAACGGATAATTTGGCAGAATGATTAACAGAACACATCAATAAACTATTTAACTGTGGAATATATAGAATTCCGTCCCAGTGGTGTCTGGGTTATAAATAAAAGGGTCGCTGTAACCTTCTAAGTGTGTCGTAGAGAATGTCTATGAAGGAGTATCTAAAGGTTAGAAACCCCATAATGGATAGCCCAGGCTATGAAACCACCAGGGGCAAATGCGGAGATGCCTGCTATCAGTAAAGAGACCAGCTGTAGTACCATATGCTTCGCTTAAAGAAAACAGAACAAAACAGAACAGAACAGAACAAAGCATAACAGAACAGAATAAAACAGAACAGAACAACAGACAACAAAACAGAACTGAATAAAAGAGAACAGAACAAAACAAAACAGAACAGAACAAAACAAAAGAGAACAAAACAGAACAGAACAAAACAGAACAGAACAAAATAGAACATAACAAAACAGAACAGAACAAAACAAAAATATGAGTGAAAATAACATATGTCGGTCGATGAATCAGTAACATACTAACATTATGTGTAGGTGGTTGTCGAGAAAAACAAAGCTCATTGGCCAGTTTTATCTTAGAAAAGATGTAGATTAAACTGGGGCTTGGGCATGAAAGTCTATCGTTGAACTGATGGGTCTATCGGGCTGCAGTGATATCGGTTCAGATACATATGACAGTCACACGTGTTCTGCTTTTTGACAGACGCTGAGACCAAGTCATGACGATTCACCTTGTCCAGCGCCATTTTTATGGCGCGGAGTTGGATTACTCTCACCTTCCGTGAACGGAAGTTGTGTACACTTCCGCTAAAGCTGTATTTTTGATTAAGCAACATTATTTTTACATATTCTGTGGACGAGCAGAATTTGTGTTGGTAGGATCAGTTCAATAAAATCAACAGTTGTGAGTAATTGACGAATGCAAGATCATTGTAACAAGGTTAGAATGTTCCTCTATTTTCTAGCACAAAAATTATTCGAAACTGCGGTGGAACTTACGGTAAATAAAAACGTAGTTTATTGCTTCTGTTCTGTTGCAGTAAAAGAATTCTACCTATTTATTTTTTTTCATCAAATTTTGCTTTGGCTTGGCTTCGTTCGTTCTCAATCTCCCGCTACTAAACCTAAAAAAGGGCGTAAGTAGCAGAATGTAGTCCAGAGAACGGAATGCGCTGTGTCGTAGTTTACAGTTTGACTGCGATATTTGCACCTTTCGGTTCAACACATCCTACTTCAGCAGCCATTTTTTTAGTACCGGGTCAGCCTTCCCTGTTTGGTTCCTTCTTCTTAGCCAATCTGCTCTGTTGCAGCCGGTTATCCATGATCGTTTCGACTGATTGTCCCCAGTCCATGTTATAACTTTTCCTATATGCTATCTCGCAACCTCGACATCACCTTGTTCTCTCTTTCATTTTGAGACGCTGAGCAGTGCATGAACTGCAGCGGTCAGCGACCCAAAGCTGACTGCTAACGTCAGGGCCAGCGAACCAGAGCTGACAAGAACCTCTACACATCCATGCGGTTATCCTGGATAACAGGCTGCAACAGAGTAGACTTGCTAAGGAGAAGGGATCGAAGAGGGAAGGCTAACCCGGTAACCAAAAACGCTTGCTGAAAACAGATGTGTCGGACCGAAGGTGAAAATATCGCAGTCAAGCTGTAAACTACGACACAACGCATTCCGTTTACCTGACAACAATCTCCTACTTGCAAAGCCCTTTTCAGAGCTTGAGTTTGAGAACGTTCAGAGCTAAGTAGCGGGAGTATGAGAACGAACGAATACGAAAAAGAAATATCCCATTTCTAGGTGTTTTTGAGTGTAATTAGTTATTAATTTGTACACATTGTATATATGTGTTTCTATGTATCCCCATGTCAAACGCATTTATGTGCCTTTCAGCCGGGCGCATCCATTTTCAGAACTTTTTTTAGTACCGGGTTTGTCTTCCAACTGTGATCCCTGTCCCTTGATCAGACTACACTAGTAACTAGTACAGCCTGTTTTTAGGGCCGTCACCTGGAGTAGGGTCTTGGTCAGCTATGAGAAAGCTGGCTGCTGTCAACTCATGCACTGCTGCATCTTGGTCTCGTAAATTTAATTCGAAGTATATTTTGTATCAATGCGAAGGCAATTTGAAACGTTTTACCTCCGGCGTCATAACTTTAACAATAATGTTCAGAGCCATCCAAAACCTGTGAAGCATTGTGAAAATAATCTCTGATTAAGGAAATATAGTGACATGCACCTTGAACGGACACATACGCCTTGACTGAGACACATGCGCACAGAAGAAAGTAAAAACGTGGCCTACATGGAAGGATACGGTGACGTCTGTGTGGATGTCATTACTGTCAGGAGATGGGCACTGAATGTAAAAGGCAACAATCCAGCTACGATGAACCTGCACGACAAAGTTCACAGCCGACGATCGATCACAGGTGTACAGCTCTAAGCTCGCGTGGACGAACTGATTCGTGCCAATCGCGATGACAAGCTGAAAGATATCGCCGCAAAGCGTATTTCGATTGAGTACGTCACAACGATTCCTTCGAGTCAAAATGTTACAGAAAGATCCTCAGAATACCCTGGACAGAGAAAAAAACAAATGTAGACATTCGGTAAGAGTTGAGCATAGAGGAGAACTGGTTTATTAATTCCAGTTTGACCAGACAATACAAATACTTTGGTCACATCAAGAGACACAACGGTCTCGAGAGAACGGTGATGGAAGGTATGGTGCCAGGCAAAAGAGGAAGGGGTAGGCCAAGAAGACGATGGCACAAAGATATCCAGGAATGCCTGAGTATGAATGTTGCAGAGGCTGGAGTTTTGGCAAGGGGACGAGTTTCTTTCAGACAGACTGTGATGGGAGCGACGTTCTACAAATGACATGCTACATGATGATGACATCACATTATCCATTCCATTCTTGGGCACAAGAAAGTGTGTACGAGGTAGGTTTCTCGTATGATGACATAGGAAAGTGTGTGCGAGGTGGGTCCCTCGTATGGTGACATAGGAAGGTGTGTGCAACGTGGGTCCCTCGTATGGTGAAATAGAAAAGTGTGTGCGAGATGGGTCACTCGTATGGTGACATATGAAAGTGTGTACGAGGTGGGTCCCTCGTATGATGACATAGGAAGGTGTGTGCGAGGTGGGTCCCTCTTATGGTGAAATAGGAAAGTGTGTGCGAGGTGGGTCCTTCGTATGGTGACATAGGAAAGTGTGTGCGAGATGGGTCCCTTGTATGGTGACATAAGAAAGTGTTTACGAGGTGGGTCCCTCGTATGATGACACCGGATATGAAACAACGTCGACAGCAGGTGTGGCATGAACTTCTGAAACGATATGAACAGGAAGGCGATGCCTTCATCCGCCGAAATGTCACTGACGACCAGTCATAGACACATCATTATCACCCAGAAGACAAGCGCGTGTCTTTAAAGTACGAGCATTAAAAAACTCACAACAACGAAATTAAAGGTCTCCTCGGCGGGAAAAGCCATGATGACCACCTTTAGTGACTGCGAGGGCCTAGTCCGCGTTGAATATTTAGAGCACGACAATACCGTCAACTCCGATCAATATCTGAAAACTTTACAGAAACCAAGTGGCCAAGCACGTCAATTCTTCATCACGTCAATGCTCGCCCATACATGACTCGACAAACACTGACTGAGTTGGAGTGTCTCACGTGTGACGACATTTTAACGCACCCATCATACATCCCCGATCTGGCACCTTGTGTGACTTCTTCCCCTTTCCGATACAGAACAAATACCTCAAGGAACAACGTTACGCTTCTGACGAGGAGATGCAAGCAGATGTGCGTTCCTGGTTTTGGGAGAAGACGTCTGATTTCTTTTCTTGTCTCGATACAACGCCTTGTCCAACGTTAGAGTTTGTGCGTGGACCTGGATGGTGACTGAAACATAAGAACTGATCAGCTAATCCACACTCCAAGCTTTAAGAAAATGTAGCGCATGTGTCAATCTTGCATATAAATTAAATGTTGTCCTCAAAGATAAAACTTTAAAATTGCTCTCGTAAAATGAAATCACTATAGCTGATAGGTAAACGCTCATCTCCCAAGAAAACACGAAACGATGACGTGTTTAAGTTTTAAGCGACACCTGGTCTCAAGAAGGTGAGATTCAATCTGCTTAGTCATGTCGGAGACGGACGTGCACACGCAATGCACGTTAAAAAAGAATCATTGACAGTTGAAAGTCTAAACAAGCATGTTGTTGGTCGATGCTATCCGTCCAGGCACAGATTTGTAAAGTAATGTCAGTCCTACCGATTAGTGCTATCCGTGAAGGCTAAAAAGGAATCGGCCCCTCCATCAAAGACACAACTGGTCAATCATATGTTTTTTCTGCACACTTCGATGCAAGTATATATATATGAAGATCTCATCGTCCTCAGTGTAGAAGAGAAGTGACTAGCTGAAGTTAAGTGAAGTGTTCAAAAAAATGTAACAATTGATTTGTGTCCAGCTTGTGAATTTTAACTGAATCTATGTTGACATACGAGGGGCTTGCACGTCAATCCGAGACAGCATGTTTCACTTCTTCTTCTTTCGTGCTGAAATGCTGACTTCCAAGGAATTCATTTAGGGATCCAAACAGGTGACAATCGCTTGGATCAAGGTTTGAGCTGTAAAGTGGATGTGACAATACCTGTGAATTGCTGCAGATGGCACATAGTATGAGGTCCAGTGTTATCTTACAAGAGCAGAACGCCCTTTGTGATCAAAGCCGTTTGTTTTCACAGATCATTATGCACTTCACTTAAAATGCGTATGTACTGTTGACTGTTGATTATAGCACCACGTGGTAAAAAATCAACATCCAGGATCATGTTTTCCACAATCTGGATATTCACAGGAATGACTGTAGTTGGTTGAGAGACACCACGACCGGGATCATCACTCACCGATGTACGGACTTCACTGAAAACTTATACACCATTCAAATGTCGTACTGCGTCTAAATATCTCCTCATGGTATTTTAATTGCAGTCTTCTGTAAATATCCGCAGGTTTCAAGCCTTCTTTCACAAGAAACGTCATTACAACACGTTGTACCATACAAGCACTAACAGTGTTGTCCGCCATTTTTATTTATCTATCACGTGACTCGCCAATGGCATGTAGGCCACATAGCAGTAATAGGACACAAGTGCCCCTAACTAATGATAGTAGTTCCAGCACGCATTAACCCATTCAGGTAGAACTAGAACAAAAAAGTCCCGGTTTGATTTAAGCGCCCTACGTAGAATTAAAATGTGTGCTTGAAATCAGTTCTTTTACTAAAGTACTAGCGAGCTGCGTTGAGCAGTGCTACGCGAGCTGGCTTCGCATCTGAGTTGAAGTGGAAATGTTTTTTTTTCAGACCGCAACGGCACCCGGGTCGACCCAGCCTTAAATGGGTACCGGTTTAGTCCGGAAAGTAAAAGCGGCAAGGGAGAGGAGATGGCTACCGCCCTCATATAGCCGAGCCTTTGAAATGTGAGATCGCTCACACTTCACCCCTACTGCAGTAATGCTATGGGTTACTTTACTTTACTTTACTTTTTACTAAAGTTGTTTTTATTGCGTTTATTTTCATATATTCTTCATTTTCATTTTATTCTGTTAGATTTAATACACCCCACCCCCACCCCCACTCCACCCGGCCAGCCACACACACACACACACACACACACACAGATACACACAGACCTCCATAGCTTAATGGGTTCAGTAGATCCAATCGGGTATATACTGGTAGCCTAAACAATAGATACGCTGCTGATTGATGGTTTTCTTCGTTGTTATGTCCTATAACAAAATTAATAATACTGTCAAGAACGCCTTATTCTCATTTTAATTGCAGACTTCAGATCAGATGCTCTCGTGTAGACGGTAACAGACAAGCTACAGACTAGACATCTGCCATACTTAAAACGATGTGTCAGTCGACCGATTAAGTATGGTGAGAACATTTGCAGTGTCGGTGTCAATTATTTACACACTGGTCACTGAGGCATGGGAGATCCTTCTAGTTATGGTGCTATTATCATTAATCAGTGAATACTTATTCGTAATAAGACCTAGGTTGCGCAACCGCAGAAATAAGGGGGAAAAAAAGGCTTCATGCAAAACTACGAACTCGTTCAGCGACTGTTCATGTTCGATCAATTCTTCACCCTGCAGTAGTACAACAGATTCATGCAAATAATAGCCTTTTTTTCCGGAATGCAGCATAATCCCAAATACAAAGAGCTTACCAAGACCTTGTGCAGTTGCTCTTAGCCCGAG
The DNA here is from genome assembly GCA_036924085.1 of Ariolimax columbianus. Taxonomy (NCBI): domain Eukaryota; kingdom Metazoa; phylum Mollusca; class Gastropoda; order Stylommatophora; family Arionidae; genus Ariolimax; species Ariolimax columbianus. The sequence continues at coordinate 58,144,300 of JAVGWX010000007.1, read as the reverse complement.
GTCTTATCTGTATAGTTGAGGTAAGTGTATGCATATAGCAGACACTACTGTGGAGGACGAAGTGTCAAATATTGTATTATAATGAGTCTTACATTTTTATGAAATAAGGTTGCCGCTTTCATTCCTGGCTGACTTTCCCAGGAATATGCCACGTACCCATTTACTGATTGGTCGTCTAGAAAGTGACGATAACATTCATGAACTGGATACATTTGCCGCGAGAAGCTCGTGATCTACCTCTCGTGCTCCTAAGACGATCAGTAAATCAGGTCCATGAATAAATCTAGCTCAGTGATCTTGTACCAGTGAGAACATGTTAGGTTTCCCAAGGGGGCTGCAGATGGGGAACTACTTTCACTTTAGTCTGTTAAATAATTAGTTATCGATATTTGTTTAACTAATTTTATTCAAATTGTTAAATCCATAAACATTTTCTATTGCTATTCTTCTTCTTCTTATGCGTTCGTTCTCAATCTCCTGCTACAAAGTCCTGAACAGGGCTTTGCAAGTAGCATGATGTAGTCCGGAGAACGGATTGCGTTGTGTCGATAGTTTACAGTTTGATTGCGATATTTGCACCTTTCGGTCCGACACATGCGTCTTCGGCAGGCTATTGCTATTAAATGTGCAAACACTAACAAAATAGTCCACATCAATGTACGAGGCATATTCAAATCAAACAGGACCTAACTGCACCAAGTGAACATACGAACGATGCGCATGATAATGTAAACAGCACATACCAACCGTCAAGTTTGTAAAATGTCATTATCCTCTGACAGCTGAAAAATGGCGGATGAGATACGGAATCTATCCAGAGTTGATCAGCGAACGATGATTCGGCTTCTAACAGCTGAAGGATATCGACCAGTTGACATTCATCCCAGATTGCAGGCAGTGTACGGTGACCCGAATTGCTGCATCAGTTTTGGCGAGGACATCTTCTGACGCCACAATATTCTCCTGAGCTGGTCTCACTTTTGTCACCATACACTGCCTGCATTCTGCCATGAATGTCAACTGGTCGACATCCTTCAGCTACTAGAAACCGAATCATCTCTCGCTGATCAACTCTTTGCGGATTCCATATCACACCGGCTATGTTTTCAATGGTCTGCCGGGGAAACAATTTTGCAAACTTACCGGTTGGTATGTGCTGTTTACACCAGAATTTACGTCATCATGTGCATCGTACGAATATTCACTTGGTGCAGCTAGGTGCAGTTTCATTTGAAAACGCTTCGTATATGTGTTAATACAGCTAGGAACATACAGATATTCAATAGTATAAGCATATTATTTGGAATGTGCATCTTTTTGAATCAAGCAATCCTGAAAACGGGGGATGGGCGTTGGTGGGGGGTAGTACGAGAGGGGACGGAAGATTACGACGTTGTTGTTGCTGTTGTTGTTGCTGTTGTTGATGTTGTTGTTATCCCATAGCTGCCAAGCAAGCCTGCTCTGGGCAGCCCAATACCATTCTTATATATATACAATTCTTCTTCAGTTGTTTCACTGCTCCGTACAGTGTGTAGGTAATTGTCGGCAGTGCTTGTAAGGTTCTTTTCCTCATGTCCGCAAGAGCCTTGCACTCAGTGAGTTGATGTCGAACTGTTTCATCAGGATGAGAGCAATGTCTGTGCAGAGGCAGGTGCTGGAGATCGATGCGGTTCAAGTGGCTATTGACTTGTGTATGTTCTGTTCGAAACTGAAAGATGAGACTTTGATCTCTTCTGAGTAGTTTATTTATGTCATCGTTACTTATTTAGTGTGGCATTTCGCTAAATACACTGCTATTTTTTGTTTCTGTCGGCCATCTGTTCATCCACATTTCTAGAGTATTATTGTTAATAATTCGTTTTACTAAGTGGTTACTGCAGGGTCTATCCAATTGTTGTTTTGAGGCTCCCTGTTTTTGACCAATATGTCGGTCATCTCGTTCCCTAGTAGCCCACTATGTCCATGGATCCACTTGCAAGGTGACATTATCCCTTGGGCAGGGATGATGTTGTTTTACTTGCCCTCTTCACCAAGAATATCTTTTTCTTTGTATGGGGTGTTCTCCAATCCCCACCCCCACCCCCAACCCCCCAATTCAACATCCAGAACTGACTTGAGTCACTAAAATTCAAAACATTCTTCGGCAACAATGTGCCCAAATCAAGTTGTGGTGCAAAATCTCAACAGCTGTTTTTATATCCTCGCCCTCCGTTTCATTATTTGAACGGTTTTCGCCGCATAAATCCTAGAACTCGTATGTGGACCCAACCTGGTATTTCGTATGGATACCATACCTTGCAAAATTGAAAACGCGGACAGGAGGAGCAGGCGTGTACGGAATGGGACGGAACATTACGACACTGTAAAAAGGATACAAAATAAGCAAAAGGTTGAAGACCCCTGACCTAGATTTTAAATTAATTATTTATTTACATCCAGTAAAACGAACTTGTTTGCTTCTCAAAATTTGTAACAATATCATTTGTATCTTCTATTATCCGATTAAGTCAAGGGACTTTTTTTTTATCTATATGAAATAAGTTACACGGAATGCTAGAAATGTGTACAATGGTGTTTGATCTCCCCTCACGTGTCGGTGGAGAGCAGTATATAGTCTCTGCAGAGTCTTCTAAACCAGTATAAAGACATTAAGTTAAGTTAAGTTCAGAAACATCATTAGCTTTGTGAAGAGGCCTTCTCTCTTGAAACGATTGGGAAGCACTAATCTAACCTACTTTTGACTCCAACTGAAGCATGTGTCTGCAAATCACAGCAACTGGCTTCCTGTCGAACCCTATGTCAAAGCATTTACGATCACATCTAGCAGTGTCTGTGTTTCTGTACCAATTCCTTTATTAACGTTGACGTTGCTTGCTCTATGCGAAACCTTTAGGGCCCTTTTACAACTAGCTTGAAATATTCAAGTCGTCTTCTTCTTCCTCTTCTTCGTACGCTGTCAGACGTCAACTTGATTTTGTTCGAAGAAAGCAGCTGTTATCCCGAGGCTGTCGACACTGCCATAGAGCTTGTCTAGTGTTGTCACTAGTGGTGGCCACATGTGCTTTCTCTGGTCCTCGTATGTCGGGCAATTTTGCAGCAAATGTTCAGCGGTCATTTTTCCTGTGCCACACGAGCATTCGTCAGTGCCACCTATCTTAAATTTATTGAATAGATCGTACATCAGTCTGTTGTGGACTGTGCGGAGTCTGAAGACCACGACCTGCTCTCTTTTGTTCAGCTGGTAGTAGGCATCGTTTTTTTGTGTAGCCAGTGTGTTCTGTTTCCCATTTGGCCCTGTATATGGCCCTAATAAGCCTTTTGGACTCTTCGTAGGTCACACTAGAATCTGGTTGTGGTAGTCTTGCGCCTTTTTTTGCCAGTCTGTCTGCCTCCTCGTTGCCTTGGATGTTACAGTGGGATGGAACCCACTGTACCACTACTTTTTTTGGTGCGGACTGCTGGCATAGTTGACAAAGTACTGCTCTTAAATCATTAAGTTCAGTGTTTTTCTGGCTTTTTAGTGCTGTGACCACGGCCAGGGCATCTGTGAACAGGGCTATATGGCTTTCATTGCTTTCGCCTGTGAGCATTGCTTCTACTGCAGCCTTCAGTGCCTCTGCCTCCGCTCTTAAATTGCTATTCAAGTCGTCTAATTAAAATGGCTTAGTCCGTGATAAATAAAATGTTGACATGGGACAATGACATTTCCTAATGATTGTTCCGAATATTTATTGAAATGGTGACACGGTAATGATGGTAGTAATAGTAATAGCCAGAGTAGTAGTAGTAGTGCTTGTAGTAGTTGTAGAAGCAATGGTATCAGTAATTGTAGTAGCAGTAGTGGTAGTAACAGTAGTAGTAGAAGTAGTAGTAGTAGTAGTAGTAGTAGTAGTAGTAGTAGTAGTAGTAGTAGTAGTAGTAGTAGTAGTGACAGTTACAGTCTTAGTTTAGTATTAGTTGTTGTTGTAATAGGTGTAGGAGCAATGGTATGAGTAGTAGTAGCAGTAGTAGAAAAAGTAGTAGTAGTTGTAGTCTTAGTATTGGGATCAGTAGTGGTTGCAGTAGTAGTAGTAGTAGTAGTAGCAGCAGCAGCAGTAACAGTAGTAGTAGCAGTAGTAGTAGTAGTAGTAGTAGTAGTAGTAGTAGTAGTAAGCGTAACTGTAGCAATAGGAATAGCATACACCTGTGTGTACACATTCTGCAAAAAATGTTCCTAATCAAAGCCTAATTCAGACTGGGTTTCAGTAAAGACTGCATTTAACCTTAATAGGGTGTTGTTATTTTGATCTATAAAATGACTGTTGACTTACCTTTGCTCACTTGAATGTATTATGTGTTTGAAAGTGTCGTGCTGTGTCAAAGAGAGGCAAACGCTTACCGAACAACAAATAAAGATAAATGTCAATATGAGTGTGGCTTAGATTTGGTTCTCATTAACTGCATGTTGATCTTCCTGGCAATGAAGATGTTTCTAGTTTGCCAGGAGTTACGGTTTCAAATTTTGTTTTTGTAGGTCATATGTATTTTGTGATCGTTGCTTTGTTGTTTGTATGTCTTTTTTTCTTAAATGTCTTTCTACTGAACTTGTTAAAAATATTACCAATCTATTCTTTTGTGCAGTGCACCTGCAGTTATTTCCAAGACAAGCAATTTAGAGCATTCAAAACCATCTTTTACGAGCATGAGTTACGGGTGTAAATGTTCTGAATTACAGGTCGATTGCGTCAGAAAATTGTAATTACATGTTTATATTGGCATAAAAGATCATCTGTTAAGGAACAGGTTGACGCAGTGAAAGCATGCTGGGCCAATAACCCAGAGATTCGTGGATTGAAACCAATATCTGCTAAATAAATTGTTTTTCTGTTGTTGCATTTTTAGTCATTCTTTATGGTGTATAAGCTTGTAATTGTCTTGTTCTCGCACGTACGCTGTCATACATCCGTATTAATGACTCTATTAGTTGAAGAACACGTTGCGCGCCTCATTTTTAACTAGTAGATATTGGCTGAATATGCAACATCACTTTCGTCTGACATAAGGCTGGTACCAAAATTGTGAATATCGGTTGTGCTAATCTTTTTAAATTAAGGAATGGTTCTTCAATCTGAAGTGCAAGTTAGTAATAAGCCAATGGCCATTTGATCTTTCTAGAGAGCTATTTATAGGTGTCGCAATTTATATGGTAAGGCTTGTCGAAGATTCGCTTTGACTTCGTCGCTTCGGAGTCGAAAAGGGCATACGCGGTCTAAAATTCAACAGTTGAAAGATGTCAGCAATTCATAGTTGGCGGCTTCCATCAGATTCAAGTGGATCATAGATCACTAAGACTATATTCCGTCTCCAAGGTGCAGCCCTGACTGAAAGAATAGACTTCGAAGATGGCAGGCGAACCAGGTCTCAGAAATGCCTCGCTGAAACCGGATAGTAGCAGATATCGCAATTTTGCTATAACCAACAACGCAAGGTCACAAACGGTCTTTCAAGGACGAACACCGAAGATAAAGAGAAGAAGAAAAAAGAAACAGGAGACGAATAAAAATAAAGAGGAAAATAAGAAAAGAAGACGGCGAACAACAACAATACATGAACAGGAAGCTGCAATTGAATATGAACAAAGTGTAAACTAGTTTCACTAAAATGCACAAAATTAAATACAGGTAGAAAAAGTAAGAGCTGTGCCGTCAGTATGTCAATCTCGACACGCGGACATTGTCAGTGACAATAACATCCAAGTGAAATCTAAAGATGGTATCAAGACGCTGAGCAGCGCATGAGCTGCAGTGGTCAGCGACCCATAGCTGACTGCTAGTGTCAGGGCCAGCGAACCAGAGCTGCAAAGACCCTTCTACACCTCCACGCGGTGATCCTGGATAACAGGCTGCAGCAGGGCAGACTGGCTACGGAGAAGGGATCGAAGAGGGAATGCTAACCGGGTACTCAAAAAATGCTTGCTGAAGTCGAATGTGTTGGACCGAAAGGTACAAATATCGCAGTCAAGCTGTAAACTACGACACAACGCATTCCGTTCTCTGAACTACATTCTGCCACTTAAGCCCTTTCAGGGTTTTACAGCGGGAGATTGAGAACGAACGAAGAAGAAGAAAGAAGAAATCTAAAGATCCCCTTAAGTATATATTTTTTTCAAGTATACAATTATATCCTTTTGGTAAAGACTATATGGGAATTCAACACTGTAAATATTGTTTAAGTAAATAAAGCTGTTGTACCTAACTTAAATAAACAATACAATTGTTAATACCCGTTAATAAATACGTATTTTTATATTTTAATTTAAGATGAAATTGCAGCTTTACAGTAACTGAAAGAAATGAACGTTACACAGATTAGCAAAAGCTGTTGTTACTGCAAACGAACAATTTCATTGAAATTATAAAAATGTTCGCGTAGGCGTCAAAGGCCCGTTGCGTCGATCGACCACTACCATGTCCAACTGCTGAAAAAGAGACAAGGGTCATGCGTAGCATGTCGACCAAAATCCCTACAGACTCATCCAGATGGAGCCGAGTACGCTTCTGCTTTGGAATGAGGGCCGCGAGGAGTGTATTTAAACCAATGTTTGTTTCTGGCTTTCCGTGTCCATCCGTGGCGAACTCCCCGTTTTTCTGTGTCCCTAGTCGAGGCTTCTGATTGTCCAACTTTTGGTCAGCTTGACCCGTGCTGTGCTGAGAATACGAGATTGAGAAAGGTAACGTGTAACCTCCGGCGAAGGGAAGTGCGGGCAGGAGGAAGTCGGCTTTATTCCGAGTATAAAAGTCCTTGAGTAATGGTAAGCTGGACTGAATTCTGGTGTGCAGTTAAGCGGAGCGTTGAACCCCCATCATGGACGGGTCTCCCATGGCTTAAGCCAGGCATGAAATGCAGCGAAATGCATCATAACAAACAGAATAACTGATCGAAAGATCACAGAATTCCACAGAATAAAGTCCCTGATACCACTTGGTCAAGGAGTTGTGAAATAGCATACGAACAGGAACCACCAAACATCGGAAAACGTCACAAACACCGGGGCGAGTCGAGATCGCGGCCGTTAAGGTGCGACCATCTTCCTTTTTTTCCTTATTTGAAATTATTCCATATTGCCTTCGTAATTGAAAATGAAACGCTAATGGTACGTTTTCACAATCTGGAACAATAACTTTTTAACAACAGAAGTTTTAGTCGTTATTGACTCGTAGCGTCAGAATTGCACAATGTAAGCTCCGCGGATAACATCGGCCTGCGAGGACGTTTGCCAAATTGTACTTAATTTGTTCCGAAAGTCACATTTGAGCTGTTTTTTACTTTTGTAACCAGAGAATGCTGATGATGATAATGATGATGGTGATATGATATTTGTAACCATGAGCTGGTAGCTCTTGACAGCCCAATGCCTCCTGAACAAAAGCAAATATCATCCACATTTGGACTTCGTATAAAAAGAGTTCTCTTAGGTTTATAATGAAATCGGAGGGTATGAGCGCAGCTTTCCGGTATCCACGAAGGAAGGTAGTCCAGTGTGTCGGTGTCCCAGGATTGTCACGTTCTGTCAGTGACGTGGCACGCACATCTGAGTCGGTCATCTCATCATTCCTCAGCTACTCGTGTCATCTCATCTGTAGTAACGGCACGTCTGACGTTTTCCGCCAACTGTGAGATCGTCACAAAGACGCAGAAGTGCAATGTGCACTGGTCTGCATCTCTTCATTTTCCATGGGGATGATTTATAGAAGAAAAGATGCAAAGAACAAGACAGAAATGCATTTAATCATCGATACATGGAGTGGTGGTGGACTCCCGTAGCCCCGATCATATACCACTCGTCGGTGGATTCTGCAGCCCCTTAGTCTGACCCTCTTCAAAGTTCTGTCCAACTTGGGTGACCATACCAGAACTAATACTCCCACTGGCATAGCTCATGTAGTTATTGTGACATTTCTCCAACTTAGGAAAGGTAGGCTTTCATGTGGAAAGCTGTAAATCAAATAGAAAAATACAATGTGAGAGCAAACTCATTAAACTCAGGAATTATTTTTTTTTCCAAACGATTAGTACATTTTAAGTGTGTAATGGATTGTGATTTCCATTCTGGCATTTGTTAAGTGTAAAGTTGTGAACTTTACACGGTAAAGCAAGTTATGCTCTATTCTATTTCTGAGAATCTATTTCACGCCTTTCTTGGCCCACCCATTGTTGATCTGTTCCTATATGTAAATAGTGAAGTGTGGGGATAGTGGTGGTTAGTGTAGCTTGTTGTACACTGCTTCTCTGTCCTCTCATGTGTCCGACTCCTCTCGAACCTAATTTGATTTCAAAGCTCTGCACTCCGCAATTTGCGTATTCCCCTATTGCAGTGTCATAATCCAATCGGCTGTCATTGATCGACTTTAAAATGTGACTTCTATCCGTATCTTCTTCTTCTTCTTCTTCTTCTTCTGCGTACACAGTCAGACAGTAACCATTATTTTTTCGAAAAAAGCGGCGGTCATCCTGAGGCTCTCGCCACTGCCATAGAGCTTGTCTTGCAGTTCCACTGGCAATGGCCACATCTGCTCTCTCTGATCCTCGTATGTCGGGCAGTTCTGCAGCAGATGTTCAGTGGTCATTTTACCAGTACCGCACGGGCATTCGTCGGTACACCCTATCTTCAATTTGTTGAATAGGTGGTACCTCAGTCTGTTGTGGCCAGTGCGAAGTCTGAAGACAACGACCTGCTCTCTTCGGTTCAACTGGTAATAGGCATTGTTTTTGGTGTAACCAGTATGTTCGGTTTCCCATTTGGTCATGTATCTGGCTTTGATAAGCCGTTTTGACTCTTCGTACGTCATACTGGTATCTGTTTGTGGTAGTCTTGCACCTTCTTTTGCCAGTCTGTCTGCCTCCTCGTTGCCTTGGATGTTGCAGTGTGACGGAACCCACTGTACCACTACCCTTTTTGGTGCGGACTGCTGGCACAGTTTGCAGAGTGCTGCTCTTAAGTCATTAAGCTCAGTGTTTTTCTGGCTTTTTAGCGCTGTGACTACGGCGAGAGCATCTGTCAGCAGGACTATATGGCTCTCATTTTCACTGTGTGTCACCATTTCTTCCACTGCCGCCCTCAGTGCCTCTGCCTCCGCTCTGAAATTGCTTGTGTACTTACCAGTAGCGAATGACAGTGTTATTTTTCTGCCATTTGGTAGGTTCAGGAATGCTCCTGCCCCTCCGTTCTGTGTAGTGTTTGTTACAGAACCGTCGGTGTATGCATGGGCTATCCGTATCTAATGTATGCATAATAATTTCTTGTGAAGCCAGGATGTCAGCTCTTTCGTTCGTAATCCTGAATTCCAGCATGTGTGGCAGTGTTACATCCTACACAGAGAATCCAGGTTACGAGAAACCAAATAATGTATTATATGACAGCCTTCACACCTCCCATCATCAGGTTCTCTTTCTCTCCGTCTCTTGCTGCTCTGTAACTTCTACAAAAACAAAACACCGGGTTTGGCAACAGTAACTGTTTATTGCGTTTTCATAGAATACTGAAGTCAATAGGTACACAATATTCAACAACTTTCTCACAAGCCTTAAAAACTGCCTCATTCAACAACTTTCTCACAAGCCTTAAGAACTGCCTTATTCAACAACTTTCTCACAAGTCTTAAGAACTGCCTCATTCAACAACTTTCTCACAAGCCTTAAGAACTGCCTCATTCAACAACTTTCTCACAAGCCTTAAGAACTGCCTCATTCAACAACTTTCTCACAAGCCTTAAGAACTGCCTCATTCAACAACTTTCTCACAAGCCTTAAGAACTGCCTCATTCAACAACTTTCTCACAAGCCTTAAGAACTGCCTCATTCAACAACTTTCTCACAAGCCTTAAGAACTGCCTTATTCAACAACTTTCTCACAAGTCTTAAGAACTGCCTCATTCAACAACTTTCTCACAAGCCTTAAGAACTGCCTCATTCAACAACTTTCTCACAAGCCTTAAGAACTGCCTCATTCAACAACTTTCTCACAAGCCTTAAGAACTGCCTCATTCAACAACTTTCTCGCAAGCCTTAAGAACTGCCTCATTCAACAACTTTCTCACAAGCCTTAAGAACTGCCTCATTCAACAAATAAATCAATGATTGGAGCACAGGTCTATCCACAGCTAAATCCCAAATGTCTATTGTACTGTACTATAAATAACAAAAACCAGATGTTGATCCCTGTACTAATTTAACTCGTTTCCCTCAGTTGTTCTGAATAGTCAGAACCCTTTTACTTTTTGCCTCTCTATTCTATCAAATATATTTGTAGTCAGCTCTAAGCTATTAGTTCTCTTATTGTTCTCGCCAAATGCTGTTCGGTGTTTCATCTAAGCTTTCATTTCTGCTCTTTCAAATATTTCAATGACTGCTTGGGTAGTTCTATATTTGCTTCGATAACTACAACTGCAACTGATACTATTTTTCTGACTTTTTCCTTATCTGCTTTTTCAGTGGCTCTCAAGTTTGTTTTTCGACTCTACTTCAATGACTGCTTCGATGCGCCGCGTACACGGAAGATGTATCTGTCCTGTCACTTTGTTCTCTGACTTATGTAACAAATTCTGTAAGATATACATATTGATTCTGTATTTCGATGACTGTCTTTCAAATTTATACTTTCTCTCTCGGCTGTGCGGCTCGAATGGTCTTTATATGATGATCAGTACTTGTAAGTTGGCCTGCGTCTGACCTTCTGCTGTGTTCTGGCTCTCGTGTTGCTCTAATTCTGATCCTCCCCATGGCCCGTTTCTCTTGTTCTGTTGTAGCCTAGAATCCGAGCGTCTCTCTGCTTCCAAATTCTCCTTTTGATTGAGGCTTTCTGCGATGTTTCGTTCTTTCATAACATCGACTCCCTTACTGGCGATAGCTCCTTAATAGTCAACTTTTCATTCCTTCCTATCTGACTGTATAGTCGGCCTTGCATTTTTTTCCACCTGACTGTGTGGTCAATCTTGGCTGTCCGCATCTGACTATACAGGTCCAATAACCATGCAGCATCAGTGGGTCATGCATGTGGCCGACCGACGCAACGGGTCTCAGACGCCTAAGCGAATTTATTATTATTATTATATAAACGGTCCTATGATATCACCTAAGCGGCTTTTGGATTATATGTGTCTTTGGCTATTAGCTACACATGTTTGTCATGGCATCCGACTTTATTTCGTTTTCAGGCATCTTCAAGCCACAGAAATGGATATTGTCCTAAAAGAGTCGGTAAGGTTTCGGATTCGAGATCGTGTCGTGTTGTCTGATTGCGGACTTTGTCTCCTTTTATTACTTGTACCCCTTGTAACATTTATATGGAACAAATTATTGTGTCAGAGGACTATCAGCCTACGACACACGATCCAGATCAAAATTGTATATTGGAATTACTATTTGAATATAAGATGGTCTGGCAGGCACGGGAACGGAACTCCGGGAGCTGATTAGTAGATTAGACAGAGCGGCGCAGAATTTTGGCATGGAGATAAATGCAGAGAAAACAAAGATGATGACTAATAACACGGAAGGGTTTACATTTGTGATAAAAGCAAAAGGCCAGGAACTCGAAATTGCACACCGGTTCAAGTATCTGGGATCAGGCTCGCAGCCTGAGATAATTGCCAAAAAAGCACAGACTTACAGCGGCGTTTACGCGTTTGAAACCCAAATGGCAGGATAAGCGGCTCGCCCTCAGCATAAAAGTTAAACTAATACGCTCATTGGTGCTCTCAATATTTGTGTATACCTTTGAGACTTGGACCATTACTGCTGATAATCACTGCAGAATACATGCAATGGAAATTAGGTACTTTAGAAGACTTTAAGTGTTTTATGTAAGGATCGTGTCACGAACGTAGAAATTCGACAGAGAGTGGAAAACGCAATTGGGCCTTTTGATGATCTGTTCACAGTTATCAAAAGACGAAAGATGGCTTAGTATGGCACGTCACGAGGTCCAGCGGAATTACACATTTGATACTGCATGGTTCCGTACCAGGAAAGAAGGTCGAGGACGTCCAAGGAAGATATGGGCAGACAACATCACTGAATGGTCAAACCTTCGTCCCAGTGAGGCACCACTGACGGCACCAGACAGAAAGACGTGGTATTTTGGAAGTATCTTCAAGTATGCCGCAACGACCTGATGGGTTACGGGATGAACTGAACTTGACTTATATAACCACAGCTTCGCATATAACGACGAACTAATTTTGTAAAATGATTTGGCCGCGTTGGACATCAGTCTGCGATAAGAATGGTATTCGTATCAGGACCTAGCAAACTTCAACTACGAGGATGGATAAAACACGGGGGCGGCTGAACTTAATCATTCAGAATGTGGCTCTCTAGCAGATATAGGAGATCGGACACGTGGGAAGCATGTTATTGGAAGACGACAGGTGCTGGAGAGAAATGCAGAGCAGATGTCATTGAGAAGCAGGAGTGGTTTATGAAATGTCGCCACTGCTCAAGCATACTCACATTTAGTCTGGCAATGAAGCAGCAACTTATCTCCCTACAACCCTGTGCTACGAGAGCGAAACATAGCCATGTTCAAAGCACGAGTCGTAAAAATCTACACCTGAGATCTCTGCGGATGGTCCTCGGGGTCTCCAGGAGAACAAGACTGAGAAATGAGGACAATCGCAAAAACGGTGGGTTACTTCCCTTTGTCGGGGAGGCACACTAACATCTGGTCAGGCACAATGTACTGGTCTGGTATGTTAGTCAGGCTCAAGCAAATTATACTGGCTGGCCCTCACCTCGACTTCCACGTAGTCCTTCCTGGAAATGGACTGTTCTTCTTGACAGTCTGGCTAACGAAGTGGAGGATCAACGTGATTCCTGTGGTAGTGAGCGGCTCGCAGATGAAGCCAAGCATAACACAACCGCCTGGAGAACCCCCATCCGCCTGCGTCATCATGCCCTGGATGTGAGGAAAGCTAATCAAACCCGTCACTAAACGTCCTTTTCAGGGCGCACACAAGAGTAAACCTGCTCATTGTGGGCATTCAACAACAAGAACAATAACAACTTGCCTGTGTTAAATATATGTCCATATATAACGCGATGTTTATGTCAGCTCGTTAGCTCGCCTTGCTAGCTTACATTACCCGACAGTTCGGCTTACGAGCAAGAGTGCGACCAAGTGGAGGGTGGATAAATGACGTAACTACGATGTCGGGCGCCACGCTACTGGATTAGGAGAGGCGACGTATGCTCCCACTCAACGCCCGTGAGGACATAAGTGAGCCGATAACCCACTATCTAAAATTTGATGGATTGATTTCACTCAAACGATTACATCAGAAAAGTGCCTATATACAGCTTTACACTGAAAGAAAGTTTGCAAAGTGGCGTAGTGGAAGCATGCTGGACAGGGCCGACTTAACAACATTGTATGATTTGAATAAAGCTATAAACTGTATTATTACTTACCCATTCGTGGAAATTACAATACAAACTATCAATACAATTAAACCTTCAGATTTATTGGTGCTATCAACAAAATCAAGATGTAAACGTTAAAAAATATGAACTGAAGATAGGGTTAATCATGAGAAATATGTGAACATTATAAGAACAGAATCAACATAAACTTTTCATTTTTATTTAAATGATAATTTCTTAATTAACAGTACGGTATTGATTAATGATTGATTTATTAATAATGAACACAAATAATTGACCAAATTTCATTTTCCATACACTTGACTGACAGCCATTTCAAATGATGGTGCCTGATTGTGCTGCCAAACTGGAATTGCACTTCTTCTCTTCGTCTGTGTTCGTTCTCAATCTCCAGCTACCAAGCTCTGAACGTTCTCAATCTCCAGCTACCAAGCTCTGAACGTTCTCAATCTCCAGCTACCAAGCTCTGAACGTTCTCAATCTCCAGCTACCAAGCTCTGAACGTTCTCAATCTCCAGCTACCAAGCTCTGAACGTTCTCAATCTCCAGCTACCAAGCTCTGAACGTTCTCAATCTCCAGCTACCAAGCTCTGAACGTTCTCAATCTCCAGCTACCAAGCCCAGAACGTTCTCAATCTCCAGCTACCAAGCTCTGAACGTTCTCAATCTACCGCTACCAAGCTCTGAACGTTCTCAATCTCCAGCTACCAAGCTCTGAACAGGGCTTTGTAGGTAGCAGGATATAGTCCGGAGACAGGAATGCGTTGTGTCGCTAGTTTACAGCTTCACTGCGATATTTCCAGCTTTCACTCCGACACATCCATCTTCGGCAGTTGGATTTGTACTATTATTGCTACTATCACTGCGATGCTTATTACCATTGCTGAGGCCTACTAGGAAGTTAAATAGGGCTTAGGAATAAAGGCCGCTTGCCCTGCACTGTGCAGACTAGGTTTATACCTCCCCTCCAATACAAGAAAAAGCTTGTATCGTACCGATTATTGTTTGATTCTTTTTTAGTTTCAATTGGATATTGAGCGTTGCCCCAATATATTTGCCACCTTTATGCATTTAAACACTTTAAGAGTGATTTCAACATTGGAAAACACTGTCCCTCTTTTCAGTTATTCTATGAGCAAAACTGATAATCAACATTAATCAACTGTGATAAATTCATTACAGGGCCTATAGAATCGTCTGACCACTGTGCAACTAGCGAATACACCGATGTATTATGACGATACTATTGCTAGACGCAATACCTGGAGATCCCTGGATCGAAATCCAAGTTTTTGTTTTTCTTTGGGGGTTTTTTCGTGTCTTTTTTTGTGTTTTTGTTTATTTTAGGAGTCTCAAGTTTGATCTTCCCAATTGATCTGTATTTTAATCTATTTTCATTTACACCATATTTCTTTGCTTCTCTATTTTCTCTCTATTTTCTAACAAATTATTCAAATGTCTGGCAATCAGTGCTACATTACCATCATACGTCAATTTCGATATGTAAACTGGTTTCATCTTCCAATGCCCTAGGGAGTGTTTATTTGGTGAATGAACAGTTTGGAAAGACCTATATTTTCCTATATTCTGAAATGTAGGTGACGTCATTCTAAACAATCATTTTCACATCAATCTATTTTAAATAACTCTGTCCAACAATCGTACTCCGAAACTATCACAGGTACATACAGACGCACACATGCATGCAAGCACTTGTTAATACGTCCTGACATCGCCTAAAAGACTACGGTCCAGTGTGGGGATAGCGTATCTTCGCCAGTGGAATACAGAGAGACAACCCTTTTACAAAAAGAAACCAAAAGATCTAAACAATATCTGCTCCCCACGCCCCATTCTCCTTGCACCAGCAGAAGCTCAAGTATAACCAAGGGAAGCAATGAAAACAATCTATTTATTTGACTTCAGTTGCTGCAATTAACGGATTGCTTCCCCCCGCGATGGACTGCATCAGAGAAGTTCCATTATATGCCATGGCTGTCCACTTCGGGACAAGCAGCAGAGTGGCGCAGTGGAAGCGTGCTGGGCCCATAACCCAGAGGTCCGTGGATCGAAACCACGCTCTGCTAATGTTGTTTTTTTGTTTTTTTTCAGGTAAAAATTATTGACTATTAATTCTCGCTTGTTTACAGTTGTCATTCTTCCGATTCTTTTCAAAACTTTGTCCAATACATTATTGATGTCGATGTAGATTGCAACTGAGTTTTTCTTTTGTTCAAAATTGTCCTTCACGTTTTAAGGTAGGAGGAAAAGCTGATCTTCTGTTCGTGAACATTTTCGGAAGCGAGCTAGAAAGTTGTTGAGAGAATTTGAGGATTGCAACCCAACAGTACACTTTGTTGTTAAGTATTTGTTCTACTTGTTTGCTCATATAAAAATATTGGCCTGAAACCTTTCAAATTCTTTTCATGTTTTTTTTTCAACATAAACCTAACATATACGGTCTATACAGGAAGCGGACAAATATTGGGTGACGTCCAATAAACAAATAATTGCGTAGTCTACCAGATAGATAGTAAGACGAAACACCAAGCAGGTCATTTTTTTTTTATTGCGCTAGAAGAACCTTGAAACATTACTGCTAGCATTACTAGCAACTAACACCAATATAAACAAAACACATTAAAGACTTTTTCTAAACTTCAAGACGATAGAATTCAGAGACGAGTGCTTCATTCCTACTACTTCAGTCATGAATGACAAACATGGCTTGTCTAAATAGACTAAATGTAATGAACTCATAAGAATCTGAATACTTCCAAGGTCTTTTCCTACTGTCTCCGTGGAGTGAACTAGTGTTTCTACAAAGAAAGAAATATAGAATTCGAAATCATCTTTTTTTTAAACTAGTTATAAACTAGTTTTTAAAAATCACCAAGAATGGACAACATAACAGCGGAGGTGATCCATACATTACTTCATTACATGTGAAGGAGTAGATACTCAATACAATTTATGTGTAAAGCCGGATTCATGGTCATTAACATATTGTTTCCCCCATCGATGGCATCAGAGACCTTTTATTATATACTAAACATTTACACAACTGATCGAGGAGCAGAGTGGCGCAGTGGAAGCGTGCTGGGCCCATAACCCAGAGGTCCGTGGATCGAAACCACGCTCTGCTAACATTTTTTTTTTTCGACATTGTTGTTTGTTATTTCTCGCGGGGTTATACATTTATTTCTTGCCAATTCATTCAATATTGACACTGTATATTTTGGTCACTACTCTTACATGTGATCTTACAGGAGCGGAGAAGATAGGAAGTGTTAGGGGTGACTAACTGGCAACCTATGTGGAGATCAGATTGTGTATGACAAAGACAAGAATAGCACCACAGAGAGCATGTCATAAGAGGCGACTAACTGTGTGACATGGCGTAACACCCGCCATGCTTAGGTGGTTCGTTAAGAGCAGCATAGATGGCGCCCAACAGGGTGTGAGTCTACTTTGCTCTAGTGTTTGAGTCTATTAAGATGAACTCGCACATCGGTTAACCATCTTCCACGGCACTTGCCCCAACGCAGCGGAGTAAAAAGCTGCTCAAGCCTAGACCACTAAACAGGAAATTCTCCTCCAGTTCACACAAGAGCTGGTGTCTGCACGGGGACATTTGCCCATGTAGAAGTACATGTCGACCAAGACTAAGGCATTAGTTATGCACTTGGACATGTTTAATGTAATCAGGAAGAGTCAGAATTGGTTACTAATGGGAGGTTTACTAAAATTCAGGGAGGAGGTAACTAGACTGTTGGATGCTTGTGAGCCAATAGATGTTATTTATCTGGATTTTGTAAAGACCTTTGAAATAGTATCTCATCAAAGATTGTTTCGGAAGATCCAATCACATGATATAGGCGGAGGAGTTGTCAATTGGATAGAACATCGGTTAACGGACAGAATGTAAATAGTTGGCATAGTTTGTCTCGTGTTCAAACGACCGGGGTTCGAATTCGAGCTCCGACGGTTGGTTCATGTCATTTTTTTCGGAGATCTCTGGGTTCATCGCTGGAGCTACGGAGTTCGTGCTTTGTGCGATGCTGTCGGCAAGCGGGATATCTTTCTGCCGAGAGAGACAGCTAGATAGACCTTCGAAATTATGAGAAAACCCCATTCAAAGACTAACGAATAAATGACGAAACTTTCACGAGTCAAATTTTGTCCGTTTCACAATGGTTGGCGTCTATTGCCGCATCATATCTCAATAAACTTTACACAGGAATTCGTCATTTTTTGCACATAAACTTTTCTTTTCAACGTCCTAATGACTTAATAATTTACATTGTGTCAGGTAGTGCCATTTTTTTAAAGTGGCTATTTCCTTTAACATTTGTTAGCAAATTAATTATTTTATCCCTTGACAAAAATAACTAATTGTACATATTTTTAATGTCTTTTTTTTTTTTGGGGGGGGGGGGGAGAATGTGTCTCTCCAATTTGAAAGAGATTTTCTACATTAGGTTCCACATAATGAATGCCCTTTTGTAATGTAGTCTTATGTGTTTTAGGAGCTGTAAGAAGTAACTGGGAATTGTGTTAAACACATGTATGAAAATGTAAAAGCACACAATATATAGAACATAGAAAGTACATACTTCAGATGGATTAGTTCAGTTTTATAAATAGATTCTGGAGCAAACAATGAATGGTTATAATTCAGTTCTGAGATCCATCTTCTAGCTGATTAGGGTGGCCCTAAATAGGACCGTTTTGCCAAGATGACGGAAAAGTCTATTTCTCTGAAATCAAACATGTAGGTTAATTTTTCACTTAATCACAGTCGGATGATTCCAATACATTGATGACTGCTCTCGGAAGAAAGAATGACAGTCCACCTTTTGTTTCAATGGCTCTCTTCCTCATTCAAGAGATGGTCCTCACTTTTAGCCCAATAATATTTGTCTATATTTGAGAAGGCTGCATACTTTATAGTTCTTTCACATCGCATACTTTTAAAGTTTTATTTTCAGCTGCTACTTGTCTTTTAAGGAGTACCACCTAGCGAGGGGTATTGTTTTTATAATTGTTTTAACTTATTAAAAATTGATTTATTCATATGAAAGTTGGGCAGGTGCTGTAAAGACAATCACCCTACATCATGGTATTATTCATTGTAATGTAGCATTACAAATGTTATTTTAAAAATTAATTAAACAATAATTGAAAATTTATATTAGAAGAAAAGGAAAAAAATCTGCATGTAATTTCTCTTGTGTCTTTGATCATGCACACTTCATTTTTTCTTGACATGTTGTTCAAGATTAACCCTTCATTATAAACTACAGCCAAAGATACATCTTTTACCATTGTGTTTTTATAAAAATTCAAATATTTACTCAGTATTGTTAAAAATTGCATACTCCAAATTATAATAACTCTTACACATTGTAAGATAGCCCGATTTCCATAGTTCAACAATAAGCCATGATTTTCTAGAATATATGTGCAAAGTTGCAGGACAATTGTTTTAAAAACAAAAAAGTTATCACACAAATCATCTACACATTGCAGTTTTCTGCAAAAAAGTTTAGGACACTATTTTTACCATTTTCTGATGATTAAATACCTTTATTCTTATCAATGACCTCCAACCTGATATATAAACACTTTAGTATCTGCCTGCCAATCATCCAGTACAAATCTCCTTCTTTTTGCCCTCCTTGCATCTTAGGATGCCTTAATAGCTTTTATATGAGTTCCTTTTTGCGACAATATGATCTTGTGTTTACAGGACTATCTCGGATACCTGCAAGTATGTAATTCCATTTCCTCCATTACCAACAGAGTTTTGTCCAATCACTATAAATAGAAACTGCAATAGCAACAATAGCTTTCACAATAGTTAGACGATGATTCTCATTCTTGGGACATATTTTAAAGATAGCACTGTTCAGTCAATCATTGACATTTTCTGTATTTCTTTTAATACACTTTTTCGTTCATTCCTGTCACGGTCCTAAAATACTGGTTTTATATTAGCCATAACATCAGGTAGGTTACTGGTGTGTTTCTATGAACAGTTTCATCTGCTACAACTTTCTTATATGAACACCATTTGTTGTGGCTGTTTATCTAATTTGGTAGTGACAAGTTCATGACACCACAGACCATCTGCAGGTCTGCAAGTCCTTTTCCAACACATCTCAATGCTAATACAGCCTAGGTTTTATTTAATTCACACACAAATTATCCATATATGTTTGATTACATGAAGAAAATGATGTATATTATATTTGTTTCTGCTACAATGACTCAACTCACTGACTAGGCCCTTCCTTTTTGTCTCTAGCAATTGTGTATTGGAATGACAAAAGTGACAAACAAGTTCTGTAATATTTTTTTTTTAAATTTAGTATTCAAATGCCAATTATTTTACTGTCTTTCATCCAGCTCTTCGTGAACATTGTCATTTTCACTTAAAATATAAATCCGATTCACAAGGTCATACAATTTCCATCTCTTTATTTCTGACCGAGTAGGTATGGTCAGTGAACTTTTATAAAAGATTCAATGCTGATGTTAAGTTTACCAGAACCTAATCACAGATCTAAGTTAAAATTGTGTCTAACATATCCTACCATATGCATTAAGTGGAGAGTACTTATTATATTAGTTTCTTTTAAGGGATCTTGAAAACCCCTCATTGTTTGTAGTGGTAACTAAATTCTAGGGAAGTAATAATTTGAAACTAGTAACTTGGCAGCCATTTTGATTTTTTTTCCTCATTTTTTGGGACTGACCCTAGGCCTGTTTATTTAAGTGTGAATGCTAAGGTGACAGTCTCAAACACATATGACCATGCTCTTGAATCAGCTTGTTTATATGAAATATATTTTTCTTTCGTGTTTATAAGTATATATTGATTGATTGGCATCCTGTCAGTCTCGAGAGACAATGGACTTCACGCTAGAGAGGGGACAGTCAGTTGCTGCCCTAGCTTAAACCGCAAATGTTTGGAGTCTGCATCTTCATTCATCTTGTTTTCCCCTGCTTGCAGACCAACACACAAAGCCTGCCTTCGGCTGGGTCTGTCTTTGGCAAGTTCCTCCCAGTTGAAGGTGTTCATATCCAACGCCTTCAGGTCACGCTTGCAAACATCTTTGTAGCTGAAGTAGGGTATATAAATAAATATATATATATATATAATTTATGGATATCATTTATGGAGAGCTGAACTCGGGCAAGCCAAGTATAAAAATGGTAGAGGTTGCTTTGGCTATATCTTTCCAGTCTTGTATTCACTGAATGCTTTATGAATTTTTCTGTCAGTTAAAGTGCATGGTAATCTTTTCTGTCAGTCATATTATTGATTTGTTATTGTCCTCCTATCTTTTATTGGTGTTGATTACATAGCTTCTAAAATAATTCCTTCTACCTGGTTTTTTTATTTTATAAATTATATTTTAAAGGTGTTCCACAGGCTGGAATTCAATACACTAGAGCTGGGCTCACATTTTCTGTGTGCAGCAATTTCAGTATTTTCTGTTCTCCACCCCATATAGTTATTTACAACTAATATTTCCATTAGATTCATTCGCTGCTAAGTGTTTTAGTTATTTTTCAGTTTGATATTTGCATATTAGTCTACTGTCCAGTGTTATTCCTAGATATTGGATCAAGATGTTGAGCAACGCATGAGCTGCAGCAATCAGCAGCCCAAAGGTGACTGCTAGTTAGCATCAGGGCCAGCAAACAAGAGCTGCTAAGACCCTTCTACATCTCGCTGCGGTGATCCTGGACAACATTCTGCAACAGAGCAGACTGGCTAAGGAGAAGACAGAAGGCTACCCCAGTACCCAAAAATGCCTGCTGAAGTTGGATGTGTTGGACCAAAATGTGCAATTATTTCAGTCAAGCTGTAAACTATGACAACGCATTCCATTCTTCAGACTACATTCTGCTAATTGCAAATCAATTTGTAGGGCTTATTAGTGAAAGTTTGAGAACAAACAAAGAAGAGTCTAGGTCAAGAAGACAGTGCAATTCTGTTGCTCTCATGAAAAATTGCATTTGAACAGTGCTAGTCTTTCAACCTTGTTGCATCCTTCTGCAGTCCCCTACATGTAAGATTTGTTGGTCAATATTGCTCTTTATTGCATAGTTATTCAATTATAATGTACTTGTCTAGCTTCAAAAATATGTTTCTTGTGTGCAGTTCTTGATTCTCACTTCTAGTTGTTGATTCTCACTTCTAGTTCTTGATTCTCACTTCTAATTGTTGATTCTCACTTCTAGTTCTTGATTCTCACTTCTAGTTCTTGATTCTCACTTCTAATTCTTGATTCTCACTTCTAATTCTTGATTCTCACTTCTAGTTCTTGATTCTCATTTCTAGTTCTTGATTCTCATTTCTAGTTGTTGATTCTCCCTTCTAATTCTTGATTCTCACTTCTAATTCTTGATTCTCACTTCTAGTTCTTGATTCTCACTTCTAATTCTTGATTCTCACTTCTAATTCTTGATTCTCACTTCTAGTTCTTGATTCTCACTTCTAGTTCTTGATTCTCACTTCTAATTCTTGATTCTCACTTCTAGTTCTTGATTCTCACTTCTAATTCTTGATTCTCACTTCTAATTCTTGATTCTCACTTCTAATTCTTGATTCTCACTTCTAATTCTTGATTCTCACTTCTAGTTCTTGATTCTCACTTCTAATTCTTGATTCTCACTTCTAATTCTTGATTCTCACTTCTAGTTCTTGATTCTCACTTCTAATTCTTGATTCTCACTTCTAATTCTTGATTCTCACTTCTAGCCAATGTTGGTAAGAATCTAAGGATACCCAATTTCTATAGTGTGATGTAACTAAGAGTATCACATGCAGAACTTCACTAATGGATGTCCCCGTCACATATTTCGTACTCGATAGCGAAATGCAATTAAGTAACCCCTGCAATTAAGAAGTATTTTTATAATGCAATAATTTACATGACATTGAGCCATAGTGCAAGATCCTAATCTTCACTGATCCGTAGAAGACAAAAACAATTTTACAATCATTTAAATATTTTTTTATTACATTTGAAAATAAAATTAACATAACATTTTAAAGCAACAAGAATAATTGCTGTCCATAACTTTCTGACCTTGGTGCAGTTTATAGACATTGATCTGGCCTACCGAAGACGGATGTGTCGGACCGAAAGGTGCAAATATTGCAGTCAAACTGTAAACTAGTGTACACAACGCAAATCCGTTCTCCGGACTACATCCTGCTACTTGCAAAGCCTTGTTCAGGGCTTGGTAGCGGGAGATTAAGAATGAATGCAGAAGAAGAAGACACTGACCATGACTTTCTTTTCTGTTGTTCGAGGTATGTTTCCAGATTTATACAAGGATAATTGTTATCCATAAATTTCAGACCTTGGTGCAGCTTTATAGACACTGATCATGACTTTCTTTTCTGTTTTTCGAGGTATGTTTCCAGAATGCAAAAATACTCACCTTTGTGATTACTGCTACCACTTACCTACACTCGCCTACAATCTAAAAGACTCTCCAATTTACAAGTTTCTCCTCTTTACGTATGACTGTTTTCCATGCCATGCTGTTTAGTTGTTCAGTATTTGTCATGCTCTTATATTTCTCCATAATGTTGTCTATTTTCCAGTATTCTCTATTCTTCCTCGTGTCATAATATGCCCAAGAAACCAGGCCTGATTTTCTTTGTTGTGCTTCATATGCTTAGTTTCTGCATTAGCTTTAGTCAGTACTTCTTTTTGGGTATTTTGATCTGTTCATTGGAACAGCGAGTTGCTGGATGGTTTTGATGTGTGCCTGCTGACAATGAAAGCAGCAGATCAAATCACCGGTAAAGCAAATATTTTTCTATTGGGGATGAAATAAACAAACATAGGCAGCACATGTGGTGGTGGCAGCAGTGGTGAAGTGGCATATAGTCCTTAGCCTAAAAAACATCTTGACTACCCCAGCAATGGGAATAAAGTCGTACATCAGTTTTTTCATTATATTCTTAATATTCTATTGCAATTTAACATCTCTACGGGCTTCAATGATCATCTCTTTGATCAAGATCCACTTCCTACTGCAGAAATGGCTCTAATGTAACAAAGAGATCTTTTTTTTTATCTTCTATTTACAAATTCTTGTTGTATAAGAAAGAAGACTTTCATTAATTGAAGTAGTTTTGACTAGCACAATTTTATGTTATTTTTGAGCTGAATCTGATGTTAACATAGAAACTAGATGTCAAATCTATGGTCTTAGAAACTAGATGTTAAATCTATGGTCTTGGAAGCTAGATGTTAAATCTATGGTCTTAGAAACTAGATGTTAAATCTATGGTCTTGGAAGCTAGATGTTAAATCTATGGTCTTAGAAACTAGATGTTAAATCTATGGTCTTGGAAGCTAGATGTTAAATCTGGTCTTGTTTCCAATATGCTCTTTATACATTGAGTTTCCTTCATAGAAAATACCGTTAAACCTACTTTCTTGTTATTTAGGTTGAAAATTCAATTTGTAGTCTCTTGTCTTCTACCTTATGCATAGAGGATAGCCAGGGGATAGTAGCATTCTTTTCCATCATGTGTTTTCCCTACTGACCAGAATTCAGTCTTGTCCTTCAATGGTTGTTTGATGTTAACCTTTCATCAAACTTTGTCTCGTCCTTGATGTCTGTGCCCTGACTCTTTACTTTCCATACCTGTCAAGGGGGTCAGCCATCTCTCATTTTGGAGAGTAGGCCAAACCATCACAATTGTGTTTCTTGGGTCTGGAGAAGTCAGATTCCAAAACCCTGTCATATCGTCTGGTTGTCGACTTTGTCTCATCTTGATTACCTTCTTGGATATCCTGTTTTTATGGTTGAATTAGCTGCTGTGGGGTTTGGTCATTCTCCATGATTCACATGCGTAAGTCAAAACTGGTATAAAAATACCTAACCCTATACCACCATCATCCTTCTTTGGGCAGCAATTCTATAAACAGCAATTCTATGGACAGCAATTCTATGGGCAGCAATTCTATGGGCAGCAATTCTATTGGCAGCAATTCTATAAACAGCAATTCTATGGACAGCAATTCTATAAACAGCAATTCTTTGGTCAGCAATTCTATGGGCAGTCATATATTTTTCCATGCACAAAATGTTGGTGATGTATGAATAAATAGCCATGAACCTTAAAAATGATTTAAAATGCAATAATCAGTCCTTTTTGGGGATCTGTCCATTTACAGACCACTCAACAGCTCTCCAGACAATTGACTACCAATTACTTCTGGAACAAACTGTCACATTACATTTCACATTATTTAATAGCTACAAATTTATTATTATCAAAGCACACCGGTAGAGAGTCCAGCATTGGATTTTGAAACATCGGCCTTTGAATCTGCATCGAGTACAGCCATGTCCTTCTTGGCCATTTTCTTCTCCAGGTGGCGCCTCACTGCCTCATAGTTCTTCTTGGACTGGATAAAAGTAGGTGAAAGTGTTACAGATTATTTTTGATAGCACTGAATAGTGAACTGGTTACAAAATGAAAAATAAATTTAGTCTTATAGCAGAAGATACCTTTTGGAATCTTCTTTGGCATTCATCTTTACAAGGATGTTTTGTCATAGTTTACAGCAAAGCTGCGATATCTGCCCCTTTCGGTCAGACATCCAGTCTTAGCTGTTCTTTTTTTGGTGCCAGGTTTGCCTTCCAACTGTGATCCCTATTCTCTTAGCCAGACTACACTAGTGCAGTCTGTTTCCAGAGCCGCCGCTGGAGGCAGAATAGGGTCTTAGTT
The DNA here is from genome assembly GCA_036924085.1 of Ariolimax columbianus. Classification (NCBI taxonomy): domain Eukaryota; kingdom Metazoa; phylum Mollusca; class Gastropoda; order Stylommatophora; family Arionidae; genus Ariolimax; species Ariolimax columbianus. Next base: position 58,119,105 of record JAVGWX010000007.1, on the reverse strand, counting down.
AGCTCTGGTTCAATTACCTTGATGCAAGCAGCCAGCTATCAGTTGGTGTCAGCTCATTCACCGTGCTGCATCATCGGCCACTTTTCTTCGGAAATGAAGAGTTCAAGACTGCTTTGTATGAGATCTCAGCTTTTGTGTGTGCGGGAGTCAAGTTCCTATTTAGACCTGGTTAGACTAGAGCATGACATACCTGGTCAGTTTTGTAGTAAGAGACAAGAACTGTAACCACTTTGCTACTTGAATGTGCTGTTACAATGAACAATATGCCATAAAAGAATTTAAAACTAAATACTTATATTTTTATCAGTATATATACAGAGACTAGTTTGGTCAGGCATAACATACTGACCAGGACGTTACATCAGGGTCAGGCACAATATACTGACCAAGACCACTTTCTCTTTTCCATGTAGCGTTTCATTTAAATTCATGAGGTAATTGGCACATGGTCGCTTCCTCCCAATTGGCAATTTACTGGGTTTTTTTGTGCATTTATGTATGTCGCCCATTGCAATGGCAAGGTCTGTGTACTCACTTTTTCCATGCTCTTGAGTAGTATGTTGGCTTGTCTTTTGGCTGGTTTATTTTCAATCATCCGGTCGTCAATCTCTTTTCCCCTTGAATCCATTGACGCATATCCCCAGTTTGGTGAATGGCTGTTAAAATCGCCCAGTTCAATGTGCCTTTCCTCTGTGAGTTTCACCTTATTTATATCAAAGGTTGTGGCTGGGGGCTGTAGCAATATGTGATTATCATGTCTCCATCCGGTAAGAGTAATTTGATAGTTAGGTGTTCGAACTCATCTTCCTCTGATCTGTTTATCTCTACAGCTGGGATTACAGTTTTAACTAGTTATTATTCCCCTTTTATTCCTTTCTGTCTATCTTGTCGGAATGATTAATATTCACGGATGGAGAATCTTTGTATGTCTTTTGTGTTTCATGAATGCTGATGGTGTCAATGTTGTTTTTCTTGAAGAACTCTGGTTTTTTTGTTCCTCACTCCTTCTGCATTCCATTGAGCCACTATAAGGCTCTGGGTTGGTCGGCCAGTAACTCTATTCTGCCTTTCCTTGACCATCAGGTCAACAGAGGCACTGGTTGATTGGGTGAGTACCTTCGAGGCTGAAGTCCCAGAACCACTCCTTCCCCGTTGTGACTGATAGGAGCGACACCATAGCGTTAGTTTGAATTGTCTCATGATCACAACCGGTAAGTGCGTGTGTGCCCTAAATTTCCCTGATATCTGCACATTAGCTGACACACACTGTCTTCGGCAGGACAGGTTGTTTTCCCTTCTGGGTTGCCTTCCGTAGCCTCTCCATCTCCTGATGGTACCTGCGAGGCAGCAGGTTGGTTTCTTTGCAGTGGTGTACTTCCTCGGTGGCTAGAACTTATAGCGGTTCTTACTCGCTTGATTGATATACCCGTCTTAGGATTCATGGGGTATTTCAGTGGGGACAGCAGTGCTGCCTGTTGCCCTGCCCTGTTGGGATATACAGCTGTTTGGTCCACGACTGCTTATTCGTCTATTAATTGGCTTATTTTACAGCTGACACCACATATCTGGGGGTCATTCCACTATCTGCCACCCATGGACGCGCCTGGTCAGGGTTAATCCTCCCTGTATAACAGGACTAGACAACAATATCAGCATATATAACTGCACTTCTTCTAGTGTTATCCTGACTAGTGTGAGACGTATCAATACTGGAAAGAATTGCACTACAGTTGGAGACTAATTGTGATGATAATTCACCTTTTCGCTCCAAGTAAAGCATATGGCTCCCACTACTTGGAATTCTGGTATTTAAACAGGCAAGTGGGGGACGGCGTGGCCTAGTGGTTAAGTGGCACGGCTCACAACCAGAAGGTGCTGGGTTCGATCCCCATCACAGCACCGGCCGTTACCCCGGGGAAGCAAACCCTAAGAAAATGCAGGAGGAAGCAGACCCTTACATAAAATGCATGCTGAAGTCGGATGCACTGGGCCGACAGGCGCAAAATAAAAACCACAGTGTAACGCACACACGCCTTGGGGAATAGATAAATAAGGCGAACGCTAAATTAAAAAAATAATAAAAAAATAAAAATATCCGTAGTATGCTATTTTTTTTTTTTTTTGCATCTCACAATTTTACAAACCAAATATAGATTTTTTTTAAATCAGACTTTTGTGCATAGACTTTAATTTCACCTTATTTGATGAGGAAGTGCAGAAATCGTTGAGATAAATTATCATTGGCTGCAGTTTGTAAAAGACTAGGAGCAACTAGCAGAATCAACAATGCAAGATCTCACACATTGATGAATGTGTGTAGGACAGGGGGACAGAATACTGGACATATTCTACAGGAATGTCCACTCTTTAGTGGAATGAAATGCCAGACCTGGCCAGAGGGTGCAGAGCTGAGGAAAAAGATGTGGGGCAGCTGCTTCGACCTGATGAAGACTACAGACTTCATCACGGCGACTGGCCTGCAGATATAACATGACCAAAGCTCCTGAATGCAAAGTAGAAAGAAAAGAAACACCATAAGAATCGTTAATTACAAATAAAATAAGAATAAACAGAAATAATTATGGACGCACCTCTGCATCCACTGATGCACTGACACTCTCGAAGGCAGCCTCAAAGTGAGCTCTAGTCACCAAAGGCACCTCACATGGTTGAGTTGCTTCTGTTGATTCAATGATCTGTTCCAAGCAAGCCTCTCTAGCCACCTGAACAAGATTGCCCAAGTCTGCCCCTCTGAAAGATATATAAAAATTAAATTGTTTTTTTTAAAAACTGTTTATCATTTTATTTTTCAAGTCCAACGAGTAAAACAGAGGATTTATAGCACTGAGAAATGAAGGCAGCTTGCTCCTGTAAATGCCATGGCAGCTCAGTAGTTTCATTATATAAAGATCTTTTTAAAAAATTGATTTGTAGATTTGTGTCAATATGCGAATGATGACAGTAAAATCAATGGTGAATCAACAAAAATAAAGGCTAAAATATTGTTTTATATAAGAATAATAACATATGTGATCCAATGTTTCACCATATAAAGATCTTTTTAAAAAATTGATTTGTAGATTTGTGTCAATATGCGAATGATGACAGTAAAATCAATGGTGAATCAACAAAAAAAAAGGCTAAAATATTGTTTTATATAAGAATAATAACATATGTGATCCAATGTTTCACCATATAAAGGTCTTTTTCATGTCCCAGATAAGAAAAGGGCACAAACATGAGTAGTCAACTATTGTTATGAAAATCTAAGCACAAAAAACTATTATATAATGGCTTTGATACAGAATTGTGTGCTTCGTTCCAACGACAGGAGACGAAGATGCAGCACAGCAGCTAACGACTCAAAGGTGGTTGCCTGCTTTAGGGTCAGCGAACCAGAGCTGTCCAAGACCCTATTCTACCACGAGTAGCAGCCCAGCAAACAGGTTGCACTAATATAGTGCGACTAAGAGAATAGGGATCATGGGGGGGAAAGGGAAACCCGACACCTAAAGAAGTCAGCTGAAACCGGATGTGTTAGGCCGAAAGGCGCAGATATCGCAGCTCCACTGTAAACTACAACACAACATCCTTTCCGGACAAATATAGAAGAAAGAGAGGAAGAATTTCAATTACAGTAGAGACTAAATAATCACAATACAGTAAATTCTGTTTATGTAAAACAAATTGTTTAGCCAACACAACAAATACATCAAAATAGCTTCATAGAGCAATGGACAAAATGGGGTAACAGACGAGCCATGTATAAAGAAATGACACACCTAACACAAATGACAACATCAACTGCAACTCAAGGAACAGAGTATAATATTCCAAGAGGACAGATCACATCGGACTTAACAAATACTTAAACAAGTTAGACCCTGCATACAAACTGCCACAACTGAATCCACGCATATGTGACATGCAACATGTGCTGCTCGCTTGCCTTGGATTTGCCACAGAGTAAAGTTATTGCCGAGCACCCCAACATTCACTAACACATTATACAAAACAGCTACAAAACAGTTGCAAATTCTACAGCTTGTCATTGACTGCAAAAGAGCAAACAGTTTGGCAGACCTAATTAATCAACAACAAATAAAAGCCATATTTACGAGAAGCCATCGCATCTTGTGTCTTTTCCTATGCGCTCAAGGTCAACATCACTTGCCAGCTTAGGTCTTGTTCCATTCTGTTAAGGAATAAAGGTTCAACAAATGGTAAAGAAAAACTGCACAATTTTACTAAGTTCACCGTAAGCTTTTCAGGAACCTATTTCTTGCTTGACCTATAAATTATTTTTTTTTAAATCTGCAGTATGTATATTGCCAGGTCACTGATTATCTCAGTCTTCTGCAGTTCTGCATCATCAGTCGTACAAGCGTTAGTATCCATCAAAATAGTAAAGAAAAATAGGTAAGCCTATTCATGCCACCTTTGGGATCAATGCTTTCCCAGTGTGCAATTGCATTCTAAATTATGGTAATTCCTTCCTCTATTTCTTTAGTACTCATCAGTCATGAGTGAGAGTCACATCTTCAGGTTGTGCAGTCATTCAAATATTATGCTATGAAAATATTTGTAAGTGCAAACTATGTTTTGTATGCACGGACTTTGGTAATAATTGAAGTTGTTAGTGCAACACCAAAACCCATCACTACTGTACGAAAACCTACCTGGAGGCAGGATATATTTCCAGAGGTGGTAGGAAATATACCAGGTATTGCAAACAAAAACTGCCAGACTGAAAAAGAAAGGAGAGATACTACCCTAAGCTTCATAACGAAAAGCTACCCAAGCATGGACTGGACCCATGCATACACCGACGGTTCTGTAACAAACACTACACAGAACGGAGGGGCAGGAGCATTCCTGAACCTACCAAATGGCAGAAAAATAACACTGTCATTCGCTACTGGTAAGTACACAAGCAATTTCAGAGCGGAGGCAGAGGCACTGAGGGCGGCAGTGGAAGAAATGGTGACACACAGTGAAAATGAGAGCCATATAGTCCTGCTGACAGATGCTCTTGAAGTAGTCACAGCGCTAAAAAGCCAGAACAACACTGAGCTAAATGACCTAAGAGCAGCACTCTGCAAACTGTGCCAGCAGTCCGCACCAAAAAGGGTAGTGGTACAGTGGGTCCCGTCACACTGCAACATCCAAGGCAACGAGGAGGCAGACAGACTGGCAAAAGAAGGTGCAAGACTACCACAAACAGATACCAGTATGACGTACGAAGAGTCAAAACGGCTTATCAAAGCCAGATACATGACCAAATGGGAAACCGAACATACTGGTTACACCAAAAACAATGCCTATTACCAGTTGAACCGAAGAGAGCAGGTCGTTGTCTTCAGACTTCGCACTGGCCACAACAGACTGAGGTACCACCTATTCAACAAATTGAAGATAGGGTGTACCGACGAATGACCGTGCGGTACTGATAAAATGACCACTGAACATCTGCTGCAGAACTGCCCGACATACGAGGATCAGAGAGAGCAGATGTGGCCATTGCCAGTGGAACTGCAAGACAAGCTCTATGGCAGTGGCGAGAGCCTCAGGATGACCGCCGCTTTTTTCGAAAAAATAATGGTTACTGTCTGACTGCGTACGAAGAAGAAGAAGAAGAAGAAGTTGTTAGTGTGAGTGGATGTTCATAAAAAAAGTAAGACACTAGTGTACCTTAGTATTCAGAATATGTATACAAGACACGACTATACTGTTTGATTCTACATACCTTTGTCAGGGCTCTCAATATTTCTACTCTTCCTTCTGGGTTAGGCAACCCAACATAAATGATTTTATCCATGCGACCAGGTCGCAAAAATGCTGGATCAAGTCGATCTGAAAAAAAAAAATTTGTTTCAGTTTTCTTCTTCTTCTTTTGTCGTATCACTTTCTACCGAGTTGTAGAATAGTTGAAAGAACAGAAATGCACTAAGTTGTTTATGAAGCTAGCGACCTTAACGCTTAAAACAAATTGTTACACTGCAAATATATGCAAAGTGAGTTCTTTACTCTTGATGGATTTTCTCTGGCGGCAGTTTGTGTAGTGGCAGTTCTTATATCCCAAGGCATAATAAAGAAGATGGACCTGGGTTCTCCTGGCTGTAATGAAAAGTAGTCCTCTGAGCAGGATCCTCACTCTTGGGATCACAGTGACAATTCTCCACTTCATTGACCAGGCTGCTCTACCACAGACTTGTTTCCTGGTACTTAACGTCTTTATACTGATTTAGAAGACCCTGCAGAGTGTATTGAACCAGTTTCTGGGTGGGTGGTTTAACCAATGTGCGATTTCATCTTAATAGACTCAAACACTAGAGCTAAGTAGACCTGCAGCCAGTTTGGGACCATCTATATGCTGCTCTTAAAAAACCATCTGGGAAAGGTTCAAATAATTTTGACAGCTTTTTAGTTAGAATTTTGTCGGGCAGCAGACACTACGTCTACTCTTTTCAATTTCTAACTGCCAAGGAAATTTTAACGTGCTCAACACTGGATAAGGATGTCCAATCTCGCCACCCATAGTTCAGGGGAATTTTGACCAGAAGTACCACATGAAAAAATGTCGGTCTCCACTGTGAATTGAATCCGCGACCTCCAGCATCCGAGGCGGACACCTTACCTCAAGACCACTGAGTTTAAAATCAAGGAGACAGTTAAAAAATGCAAGAGCCAGGCATTGTGCTGGATGAAAAGAATGTATCACAATGGGGGAAATATACCAGTAAATATGCCATTGGTCCAAATGTGTTAGGTGCCCCAGCAACATTTCTAGGCAACATGGTGTGTAGGATTTGTTGTGCATCCCAGTAAAACCTGCCTATAACGTGAACAATATAATCCTCTGCATAGAATGTGAAAAGCAGGTGGCTGAACTGTTAAAATACTGGTTCTTTCAGTCTGGAGATACAAGTTCAACCCTTGTATGGTCTAACATTTTTCTATTAGAGGAAATGCCTAGCCTCCACACTGCGCAGCGAAGCTGGAGTAAGTAGTCATTATTCTTTATATATAAAAGTAAGTAGCATGTCCTTTATAGAACGTCACTTCTTACAACCGCCACCTATTTGGCTGTTATAAGTTTCTTGGCAAGTGTGCAGCATGGTAGGTTGCCATTACTATCCGTACATGGAGGAGCAATCGCCCAATGAAAGAATCCAGTGTCTGCCAAACTGGACAGAGTGGGGATAGAACTCGGTGCGTTGGGATTGTGAAAACCGTGCAAGTTCAACACCTAGGCCACACAGCCTCCCTTCTTTACATATATAAATTATGAGAAAATCTTGTTCCGGCATGGTACTTAAATGCAAAAGATAGCGATATGAGTTTGGCTTTACATAACATGCCCGAATGAACACCAGGATTACAGTATATCCCTTTACATCCTAACCTGCCCATTGTATGTTGTTTGAAAACCGAAAACAGTACTACTATGTTCAATGCAACTGTAAATTTCTTGTTCTGTTCTGGTATATCATTTACATCGCATAAGTAAACACATAGTATGTGAATAAGGCAAAGAACTATCTCCCTGCTCCTATGAATATGTATTTCCTGTTTTAAGGCTTAGGGTGTAAATGGTTAAATAAACTGCCTCTGCAGAACAAAAGAAAAGGAAAAACTCAGTAATGATAGTTCTCTTTTATGTTTACATAGAGTAACACACTTCTTAACGCATTAATGGCAGTGATAGAGCACTCACTTCTCATGACTAATGTACTGGATTCTATACTATATAAGTTATTTGTGTACTTGTTAGGGAATGAAAGACGACAAGGAAGGGAACTTTATCAACGTGGTCATGCCACTCATGTTATGGGCCACAAATGTTTGAGACCCCTTTATGAACCTTCAAGCATTCCTTTCTTTATTGTTTGCCTTATCTTTTAACATTTCCAAAATTCAGTTTTGAAAAAATACAGAAGACAAAACGATAATCATGAAATAGAGCTATGTCGCTCTAATGATGGATGGTCACCAACGAAGAATGCATAGACAAAAAGAAAACTACAAAACTGCTGTTGGAAAAATGTACAATAATCTGAATTATAAATATACCTAGCCTATTTGTTGCTGCAATGACATAAACTTCAGATCTCTGCTCTAATCCTGACATTTCCAAAAGCAGTTGATTTGTGACACGACTTGTTGAACCCTCCTGGAAATGAAACATAAATCCATTGTTCATGAATTCTATTGAAATCAAGTCAAAGCTTCAAAGTCATCATCCAAAAACTAGACATAAATTCTACAAAATCTACAATAAATTTCAACAAAAGTAGTAATAGCAGTGCAAAAATTAGTATCAGTCTAGCATCATTATCATCATCTTTTATCTGTCTGGTTTCCCTTGGTAAATAGGATCACAACAGATGCTCTCCATCTGTTCCTATTCTGTGCCATCTTCTAGAGTTCTGTCCATGAGATCTCAATTGAACTGACTTCCTTTCCAACAGTTCGCCGCCAGGTGTTTCTTGGCCTTCCCGTCTCGCTCTTTCCCTGTGGGTTAGTCTTGCTTAGCCAAGTTTTATTAAATCCTCATCATCTTTTTTTCCTTATACTTCACCAAGCCTGACTGGAATAAGCTCTCACAACATCATGTGTCCTTTTTCTCTCTAATTGGAGCATTGGTCTCCGCTATAATTGCTCGCCTTACAGGAGTTCTGTTCCAAGGGATTTACGTGCTTTTACAATCGTTGGTTTTCTAACATTTTGTTTAGCATGATGAGGTTGCCAGCTCCATGGGCAACCCTTCTTTTATGATGCTTCTTGCATAGTATGGCACAACAAGATCCACAGTATTATCTTTACTGTTGTAGTGTTATGATTTCTCCCATTTTTTCTGTGAACAAAAATTAAATCAAGCAAATATTTTTAAAACTACATTTTTAGGTTTAAAAAAAATGTAAGAAGCATGTAATTTACAGAACATCACTTCTTACAACCACCAACATATCTGGCTGTTTTAAGTTTCTTGGCTGGTGTGCAGTACGGTAGGTTGCAACTGCTATCCAGAAAAAATCCTGTGTCTGCCAAACTGGACACAATGGGATTCTTTCTTCTTCTTACGCTGTCAGACGTCGACCTCAATGGGATTCTAACCCGGTATGTTGGAATTGTGAAACAGATGTTTCACTACATGACCACGCTGTCTCTTACAAGCTTTTATTTATACGAAGACATTTTTTACGTCTTAAGGACTACTAGAATGTAATTCTGATAGATTAACAGGTTGCACTAGTAGAGTTAAATAAAAGCTTGCAAAAAGAATCTTGTCTAACCTATCTAGGGGTCTCCTTGTTCTGGAAAAAATAAAAAATACTTTCTTACACAAAACAACACCTACCTTCCCCCAGGTCTAGCAAGCCACAAGAAGATAACATTTTATAAAAACTACTACGAATAGCCTTCGGCTACCTGGCAGCAGACATCCACCGCCTATTTGAAAACCAAGATTCCAAGTTCAAGTTAATCAATCTGCAAGCATGACAAGAGCACAAAATGTAATCTAAAACATTGCATAAACGTATTTATCTATTGCACTCTAGTATACTTCTTACATGACTGTACTTACATCACTCCCAGAGGACCTCCTAGGACAGATGGAGTCAATCTCATCAAAGAAGATCACACAAGGTGCCAGACTGCCAGCTCTCTTGAATAAATCCCGCACATTCTTCTCACTCTCTCCGACATACTACAAGGGAAAGAGTTGATGTCTCGATAACAATTAGAGAAAACACTATCTATTGCAATAAAAAAGGAAAAATGAGATGTTCAGAAGAAATCCAGCGGTGAACATTCACTGCGATGATAGGAGAAAAACAATTTACAATACGCAGAAAACGACAGCACGGCATTGTAATACTAAACGTATGTCTGATATTTCTAATTTGTTATGCCTGCACAGCACCGGAACAATATGGTGATTGATTTTAAGTCAGCTGAGCTGTTTCCTCTTTCATATTTAATGCCAAGTTGTAGGATTTGCAGGTGTTTTGTAGCTGGCACGTGGAGCTTTACAATATATTAGTTATTGGAGTGCCAGGCAATAAATTACCTGTCTGTGGCGAGCATTGGGCAAGCGAGCATCACATGGTGCACTGTCTCATATGGAAAGATGCAATGGTGGCAGTTCTAACTTGTTTAACTCTTTACAGCTTTTGCCTCCTGGCAGCGGCAGCTGAAAACCTAAAAATGACAGTCCATTTCAACCAAAAATGTTGAAATTTGTGTTTCGTATCATACTTTGCAGAATTTTCCAGGTCTACACGATGGTTGCATCCAGACATGTGCAATTGACGTTTAACTGTATTCTGGTAGACCAATTACAAATAGTGATACGAGATTTGAAAGTCTACCCATTTATTGCAACACCGTAAAAATGAATTATTTCATCAGTCCAATGATCACACATCTGGATTACTTGCAGATATTCAACACATGCTCAATTCAGACTTTGGGACACATAATACAAAATGTAGGTGTAGAGGGATTGATGGATCCATCGGTTAAACACACCACGTAGTAAGGATTAGCAAATATTTTTTTAAAAATTTCTATCCAATTTCCACCTCTGCATTAATGTAATTTAACGCTTCATATTAATATATAATCTTTATTATGAACACTTCAAGTCAAAGACAGTTTAATTATGTGTCTTTTGATGTTTTTGGCTCAATTTGTTCAATAACAATTAATTTTATTTTTAATAAAACTGACGCACAGAATTCCAACATTCCGAGCTCAAAAGTTGCTGAATCTACAACTCAATCACTCATATATAAATCCAAATACAAACCTTGTTCAACAGTTCTGCACCTTTAATGTAAAGGAAATTTATGCCTGCCTCATTTGCCACAGCCTATGGGAAAGTAATAAAACCACTTTAATAATAATAATAATAATAAAATATCAATGTAAAAAAAAAAATATATATGTTTAGTATATCATCATCTTCTTTTTATGCTTCAACAGAAGCATAGAGTCACTAGTAGATATGCCTCCTTCAAAGCACTTATGTGTACTACTGAGGTGATGGTTTCGGTAGCACTTTCTTTTACATGAGGTAAATAACAGTCATTCCTGTGAATATACAGATTGTGCAACGCCCTATCCTGGAAAATCAATTTTAGGGATCCAAACAGGTGACAATCGCTTGGAGCGAGGTTTGGGCTATAAGGTGGATGTGGCAATACCTCCCATCCGAGTTGCTGCAGATGGCACCTAGTTCGGTGAGTCGTATGAGGTGCAGTGTTATCTTGCACTACCTTCATAAACCACATTTTACAAACTGAGTGTAATGGCCCTTTTATTTTTCACTATTATAGGGTCCCAGGATCCATGTTGTTTTTTACATATATATACATATATGTATATCCACATACACATGTACTTTAGTACTAGGTTTCCAATAAGAAATCAAATAAAATTTTATTACACTCATTTCAGTTGTAAATACAAAAAAAATCAAAAACCTTCATTCAGTAAACTGGACATTTTTAATTTTGCTGTTGTCAAATTCGGTTATGGTGTCAGTTCATGGTGCTATTTCATTGTGTAAGCATTCAGCAGCAAACAATATTTTTCCTGAAACCATATAATCATGTGCCAATAACTCGTGAAGATAATGACAGAAATATTGAAGTGTCCAAGTTTGAACACCTATAATTCGCATTTTTGTAATTTATTTGGTCGTGTCCCTTGCTGGGATAAAAAATTACATTCTATGTATATAGAGACATGATTCATGAAAACAACATAACTTAAAATCGGCAATACAATATCCAGTGTAATTTTAAGCGCAATAAGTCTTTTCTTACGAGGTCGAAATGAGTCGAAATAAGTCGTATGAGGTCGAGCGTTATCTTGCAGGAGCAGGTCACCCTTTGTGATCAAACCAGGCCGTATTTTTTTTCCAATCAGTTCGGCACATCATGAAAATGAAATTTCACAATCGACATTACAAATTACACATCGTTTTTCCAGGATAGGGTGTTGCACAATCTGGATATTCACAGGAATGTCTGTGGTGGGGCGGGGTCATCACTCACGCATGTACGGCTTTCTCTAAAACGTTTACAACCATTCAAATGTCTAACTGCAGCTGAGTGTCTCATCGCCATATTGTGATTGCAGTCTTCTGTAAATTTCCGCAGGTTTCACACCTTCTATCAAAATAAACTTCATTACAACAAGCAACATCGTAAGCAATTAGATTGTTGTCCGCCATTTTTATTTATCTGTCATGTGACTGGCCCATGGCAAGTGTGCCACCTAGCAGTAATAGGACACAAGTGCCTCTAACTAATGATAGTAGTTCCAGCACGCTATAACCCATTCAGGTAGAATTAGAATAAAAAGGCCAAAAAATATATAAATCACCACCCATCACGCGCTAATAATGAACCTCTGAAACATGCGCATGTTTTGTGATCTAGTTTGCAAAATTTCATTTCTTTAAGCTCTACATGATGGTTGAGTCAGCGCATGCGTCTTGATCCCACACATAAAATGAAAAGTAAATATAGGAGTTAACGGATATATTGACAAAATACGTGACGTGGTTAGTATGGAGAAAAAAAACAGTTCTCTCCAATTTCCATCTCTGCATTAATGTCATTTGACGCTTCGTACTAATATATAATCTTTATTATGAATACTTCATGCCAAAGAAAGTTTTTAATTATGTGTCTTACGATGTTTAGATAGCAATTTTAGCACAATTTGTTCAAAAATAATTCTTTTTTTTTCTTTTTCGTTCATTTTATTTCTATTTTTCCAAAGGCGGTGTGCGTTGCACTATGTTTTTATGTTATGCGTGTCGGCATGCACTTATGTAAGGGTTTGCTTCCCCAGGGTAACGGCTGGTGTTGTGATGGGGAGCGAACCCAGCATCTTCGGGTTTTAAGCCCTGTCACTTAACCACTAGCCCCTGCCATCCCCATGATTAATTTTATTTGAATAAAACTTTAACACACAAAATTTTGACATTTTTTGAAAAAAGTTAATTAATAGAAACATTACTAAATTCTATATTCAATTGTAACAATATGCCTGATCGGTTAGTGCTATTATTCTTTGCTCCCCTTTCAGTCCCCTGTATCATAGATATGGGAAATAGACATAAATGGACAACTCGTAATATGAATGAAACATTAAAAAGCAGGTAACTGAAAAATAGCGTATGTCTGTAGCTCTCATAGGTAACTGTGAAGACTGATGGACAAACATATGTATTTACCCTTGCTACAGATGTCTTTCCACAACCTGGTGGCCCCACTAGTAGTACACCTGCTGCTGATGTCATACCTATGGCTTGGTACAGCTCAGGTCTTCTGGTTCGTTCCTGGAGATATTTTTTTATGTTAATTTTATTAAAGAATAGCACATTATTTTTCTCGTTTGCTTTGTTTAATAAGGTGGAGTGTATTGTACTGTGCTTTGGACATAACGGCCAAAAAAGTAGAGCTAGAGCCAATGGCATGTGGAGTTCTTCAATGTTATAAATAGAGACAACATTATAGTGAGCACATGACATGTGGAATTATTCAATGTTATATAGAGACAACATTATATTGAGCACATGGCGTGTGGAGTTCTTCAATGTTATATAGAGACAACATTATAGTGAGCACATGACCTGTGGAGTTCTTCAATGTTATATATATAGGCAATATTCTATCGTTAACTGTTTTCATTTATTCTTTGTCCCAGATGAAGGTCTTGTGGCGATAATGTGATTTCATTTTTGTCTCCTTGGTGCAGTCATTGAGCCATTTCCTATTTATGTTTTAATTGATTTATTACCTTCAATACCACTTGTATTTATTTATTTTTACTTAAAGATGATGCTATCAGATGAAAATGAGGGATAAAGATGTTGAGCAGTGTATGAGCTGCAGTGGTCCCAGACCCATAGCTGACTGCTAGCGGCAGGGCCAGCGAACCAGAGCTGCCGAGACCCCTCCATGTGGTGATTCTGGATAACAGGCTGCAACAGAGCAGACTGGCTAAGGAGAAGGGATCAAAGAGGGAAGGCTAACCCAGTACACAAATTTGTATGATGTCGATTGTGTCAAACTAAAAGGTGAAAATATCCCAGTTAAGTTGTAAACTTGCCGTAGAACTCTTCTTATAACATAATAGAATACTGTGGGCAACTTAAAGCCATAAGCCAAAGATGGTAATTCACACAGGAAAAGGAAAATTTGTTTCAAACCGGTCAACTACAGCATATTGGTAACAGGAGTTGACCCATGCTGTGACAAGCGAGTACTCTATCACAACCACAATCAATAAGAATAATGATATCTTACCATAATACAGAGATTAAGTTTTTTCCTGATGACGTCCAGTCCTCCAATGTCATCCCATGTTGTATTAGGAACCAAAATAACATCTTCCTGCTTTGCTGTTGGTTTCACTTCTGTCATTGCTTTCTGATTTATAGATACAGAAACTTATTAACCACAGAATGGCTTATTAATAACTTTCATATCTTAACTTAACTTAACTTAACGTCTTTATACTGGTTTAGAAGACCCTGCAGAGTCTGTATACAACCAGTTACATTTACATCACCTGGCTCTAAATGATATGCGCATCCAATCTTTCTTAAATGCATTAACTGTCCCTGCCTCCACTACCTCCCCTGGCAATGCATTCCAAGCAGACACCACTCCCTGACTAAAAAAATATTTCCTAATATCTAATCTGGACCTCTCTTTAGTCAGCTTGTAGCTATGCCCTCGTGTTATTGTGGGTGGCTGTATTTTAAAAAACTTGTTCTAGTCTAATTTATCCATTCCTCTGATCATCTTATAAGCCTGTATTAAGTCACCACGAATTCTTCTCTCTTCGAGACACTGTAGGCCAGTTTTTCTGAGCCGTTCCTCATAACTGTAATTCTGGAATCCCACTATCATCTTTGTCGCTCTTTTTTGTATTCTTTCCAGCATGTTTATATCCCCTCTATGATAAGGACTCCACACCTGTACACAGTACTCCAATCTAGGTCTAACTAAAGCTTTATGCAGTTTGACGATCACTTCCTTGCTCCTATGTTTAATATTTCTTTTTATCATACCTAACATTGCATTTGCCTTTTTCACTGCTACCTTAACTTGCTCACTCACCTTTGCTGTATGATATATTATAACCCCTAGGTCCCTTTCCTTATCTATCTTCCTAATATTGTTTTTTCCCATTCTGTAATTATGTTCCATATTGGATCTACCCATGTGGATGACTGTACATTTATCTACATTAAACTCCATTTACCAGCTTACAGACCATTCTCGAATTTTATCTAAATCCGACATCAATATATCCACTTCCGCTTTAGATGAGACACTACTGCATAGTTTTGTGTCATCAGCAAATTTTGCAATCATGGATCCCATATCAATTATATATATCAAGAACAAAATTGGTCCCAAAACTGAGCCCTGTGGCACACCACTCAGAGTACTCCTTATTTATGCCCACCCTCTGCCTTCTTCCCGTTAACCAATTTTCAATCCATTTGGCAACTTTCCCACCTATTCCATGTGATTTTAACTTTCGAAATAATCTTTGATGAGGTACTCTATCAAAGGCCTTTGCAAAGTCTAGATAAATAACGTCCACTGGCTCCCCTTTATCTATGATTTTAGTAACCTCCTCCATGAATTCTAATAGATTTGTTAAGCATGATCTCCCTCTAGTAAACCCATGCTGACTATTTCTAATTAGATTAAATTTGTCTAAATGCATTACAATGTTTTCTTTGATTATTGACTCTAACAATTTACAGACTATGCTCGTTAAACTCACCGGTCTATAATTTGTTGGATCTGATTTTTTGCCTTTTTTGAATAAGGGGATCACTCCTGCATCTTTCCAATCCGGTGGAACAATCCCTTTTATAAGTGATTGAGAACATAATATAGCCAAAGGTTTTGCTAGTTGGTCTCTAATTTCATACAGCAATTTTGGATGAATTCCATCTTGACCTGGACATTTATTCACTTTCAACCCCTCCAATTTTTTAAAAACCATTTCCTTTGTAATACAGATTGATCTTAATCCCGCTGTATCCATGTCTCTTTGAAAAATATCTTTAGGCTCTGGGATCTTGGAGCAGTCCTCTTTTGTGTAGACTGTGCTAAAGTACTGATTGAGCAGATTAGCTGCCTCCCTATTCTCACTTATTATTTTCCCTGTACTGTCTATGAGAGGGCCTACTTTGTCTTTCGTTCTTTGTTTAATTTCTAACATAAGAGAAGAAGCTATTACTGTCAGTCTTGATCCTCTGAGCAAGTTTTTTTTCCAAGTCTATTTTTGCTGTTTTATTCACTTTCTGAGATATGTTCTGCTTGTCCAAATATTTTACATATGTTTCTTTTGATTTACCTGCCTCTATATATTTTTTCCATGCTTTATTTTTTGCTCTTCTACATTTCACTACAAATCTAGTTATCCACTTTTTACGTTTGGGTTTTACCTCCCTACATGGAACACATTCCTCTTTTAGCGTTTCTAGAACTGTTTTAAAACTCTCCCACTCCTGTTCAACATCTGTTCCTACGACAATATCTTTCCAGATTATGTGGTTCGCTGCCTCTTTCATCCTCTTAACATCTGCCTTAGAGTAGTCGTATGTTCGCGTGTTTATGTTTACTTCTTTCCCTGCAATAAGATCCCAACGGATAATTTGATGGTCACTTGAGCCAAACAGTTCCCCAACGGTAACGTTTTCAATTATATTTTCCTCTGTAGTAAAAACTAGGTCGAGTATGTTTTTGCCTCTTGTGGCTGCTTCTACATGTTGAATTAAAAAATTGTCATTTATGCACTTAACAAAAGGTTTTGACTCTACAAGTGCTTCTGCAATATCCCATTTTATATCTGGAAAGTTGAAATCTCCCATTAATAGTAATTTCCCTTCACTTGCCTTTGCTATGCTACTAATCAGCTCCTCATCTTCCTCTTTTTGACTTGATGGACATCTATAGCACACTCCAATCACTGTATTTTCATCCCCACTTTCTATTTCTCCCCATACACTTTCATTTTTGTTACCACATGATAAATAATCTTTGATCGTTATATTAACAGAATTTATACAGTATAATAAAACGCCACCTCCCTTAGTCTTGTCTCCAACTATCCTCTTTCCTTAACATTGTATATCCCTCTATTTCAAGTTCACTATCTGCAATCTCCTCATATGTCCATGATTCTGTTAACCCTATTATATCTGGTTTTTCTTCTTCTACATACAGTTCCAATTCTTCTCTTTTATTTACTATGCTTTTCACATTTGCATAAAAACATTTTAGTTTGTAATGTTGTTGGTTTTCCTCTTTTTCCTTCTGCTTTTTCATTTTAGTGTTTGCTTTTCCACTATTTATTTCACACTTCCCTGACACTAACTCTCCCCTTTAACTACATCCTCTATAGCACCCTATTTTAGGCTTATCTTTAGTCTCATACTTCATAGGCCTTACTAGTTTAAATTTCTAACACAATGATTGAACATATACTTTGCTACAACATGCTGTCATATCTCATTTAGATGTAAACCTCCCCTATCTAACATTTTACTTTTGTCTACTTTAACATCAATAAATTCCATTCCCATGTCCGCACACATCACCTTTAACCTAAGGTTGATACCTATTATTTTGCTATCTAGATAGTCTGACCCATCTGCTCTATCTAAAATGCCCATCATTGTGACCTTTCTAAACTTTTTTCCTTAAGTGTTCCCAAAAGACTTTTATCCATAATTATTTCTGTACCATCTCTCTTTACATTATTTGTTCCTACCAATACTACCACATGACTGTTTCCTTTGTCTTCTATCCTCTTTATTCTCCCCTCTATTTTTGCTCCCCCAATATCCATTCTTTCAAACATGTTGTGTTTGAAGTATGAGACTAAAGATAGGCCAACAATAGGGTGCTATAGAGGATGTAGTCAAAGGGGAGAGTTGGTGTCAGGGAAGTGTGAAATAAATAGTGGAAAAGCAAACACTAAAATGATAAAGCAGAAGCAAAAAGAGGAAAACCAACAACATTACAAACTAAAATGTTTTTGGAAGGAGATAGATTGTCCATGTATTGTACTGCACAGTATACATACGTTGATGGCCAGAAATATATTACCATGTCAATATCGCTATTCTTAAAGCAGGAATACTAAATAATAACAAGTGTTTGTTGTGAAAGGCATGATAAATTAATGATAATTGTGAAGTGTGTGGCTAAGCGACTGGGAGGTCTTGAGTGCAAAACTTTTATATCTATTGATCGATCCCAAGTGATGCATGTGTTTTATTTAATGAATGGAATACAAAGGCAACATAGATTTGAATATGAAATCAAGTTAATTTTGTTAAATGGATGAAGAGAAAGTTACTTGACCAGTGTAGTCCAGCACATTGACTTTACTCTGCCTGATATGTGAGTACATTTGTAACAAGTAACAGAATCTGTATCTGAGTGACAGAGCAGTTAGTGTGCTTGCCTCACACAGCAAATGTGGCATGAATTCATAATCTAGTAATAAAGTAAAGTAACCCATAGCATTACTGCCATAGGGGTGTGAGGTGTTAGCAATCGCACATTTCAAAGGCGTGGCTATATGAGGGCGGTAGCCATCTCATCTCCCTCGCCGCTTTTACTGCCCGGACTGAACCGGTACCCATTTAAGGCCTCAACTGCGCTAAGCGGCTCTAGTCACATAACCTAATTATAAGTGGGCACCTGTTTCTCTTGCTGATAGGAAAAGCTAAGTCTCTAAAACTTCATCACCAGGGTCTAACTCTCTTGGCATTCATTCAGGCACGTGTGTTTGATGGCATCTAGCCAAACGTTGAGTAAACTTATTTCACTCTTTTACCATGTTGGAGCTAGGGCCTCCTTCAGGCCATCTCTTCACCTCAACCTCGGTTGCCTGCAAAGGCATCTAAAGTTGAATGCCACCAGAACGTCACTCTACATGCCAATCTGTTATCCAGCATTCGCACCACATGGCAGGCCCATCTGTATATTCATAACTGCGTTACATCTTTGATGTCAGTGAAGGAAGTTTGAAGTCTGATTTCTATGTTGAGGATTTGGTCTCAGAGGGAGAGATTTTCAATGTTCTTCGCTCCACCACATGTTGGGCAACGCAGAGTCAATCTGCATCAGCTTTCCGTAGGTTCCACACCTCGCAGTCATATAACATGGCTGGGGTAACCACATTGTTGAAGGTTTGTCTCTAGTGATGGGTTTTCTTTCTATTCATTTGTAAGCAAACTGCAACATTTGCTTTTCTGAGCTCAATCAAGCATTTCTCTGCTTTTTTGATAATGTGGCTGAGGATGACTATGTCATCAGCGAATCTGATACGAGTAAACATTTTTCCATCTATGTTTAAGCCTCAATCTCCCCAGTTCATGTTTTTAAAGACCTCCTCAAGAGCCTCTGTGTCATATACATCACCAGGACTTGAATTCCCTTGTGTTTAAAACATAATAAAGACAAGAATGTTAAACAAATTTGTATTGAACATTGAGTTCATTATTTTTGCATCAATTTTTGATGGACAATGAAATGGCCTAGCTCAGCAGACATGACTATGTGGTAATCTTTAAACTCAATTACAATACAAATTGTGATACCTTCTGCTAAACAACAAGCTAAAGAATGGCGCCACCAATGCATGTTTCTGCTGAGCATCTGCTACCACACTGTAGTTCTCACCACCTTTCTACATGTCAGTGAGACATGGACTGTGTACAGCAATCAATCAATCAAAGCCTGTCACTCCTCTTGGTACACAAGCCATTGACAACATCCTGTCAGCATACACAGTCCTGGGTGGTTTTTTCTGTCTCTTCAGGTGTAATCGTTTAATCTTAATTCCTTCTTTCTTTGTCTTCCCCTAAGGATTACAAGTAAGACCCTGCCTGAATATGCTGGATGGTACCTTACAAAGTATATGTTCTATCCAGCCCAATTTTCTTCATTCAATTTCTTGTTCCAATGGCTGTTGTTGGCTTCTTTTCCAAAGGTCTTCATTCCTCACCATGTCCTGCTACATTATCATTCAAAGACATCTGTTAACAAAAGAGTTGTATAGCCTTGGTAGTTTTCCATGTCTCTGCTCTAAACAGCAGCACTGACTTGACCCTGGCATTAAATATTCTAACTTCGGTGTAAATGATGATTTCTATGGATCTCTATATGTTGTTTAGTGTCAGAATTTCACTAGCCCACGCCGTTGCTTAAGTGAAAGAAAATTCTGTGCTAGAATTGAACTATACAGCCACCTCCAGACTCATCAGTGAGGTGCAACACAACATGTCTGATTGCTGTTGTCCTCAATGAACACAATGGACGGCTATTATTGCTATAAGGGTGTCCAGCATACAAGGAACAAAAAATAAAACATTGCCAATAGCATTCCTGGAAAAGCTCTAAGGAGATGCCAATAGTCTCAGGTGCTGACCATTGCGTTATTTAGACCTGACATCTGAAGGTGTATGATGAAGAAGATGAACTAAGATAGAAAAACTCTCACCTGAAAATCTGACTTTGTAAGCGTAATCACAAATTTATCAACATCCTCAGCTGAGAACACTACTCTCTGTCTCTTACTGTCTGAAGAAGAACAGGAAAAACAAGGAAAATCATTAAACACCAGGTAACTAGCCTATAAGCAAAGACTTAACATGCAGGTTCTTCTAGCCAGAAAGCAGATTTGATGTCTGAACCCCAGTTCTGAGCCACCCATATCCTAAGCTACACTCCAAACAAGGTGGACAGGCATACAAAAGTACTGCATGGCTGTTAGGTGAGAAGGTTGCAAACATGGTCTGTTTGGATTGGTAGAAGTTAAAAACATAATCTCCTTTCAGCTGTTTTTTAAGTTTTATGAAAAGAAAAAAAATCTGGTTCATAATGGTCAACCCAAGTCATCATGGTCTGCAACATGTTTTTCGACAGACACATTTTGAGCAATTGGCCACAGCAGTCAACCCTCATTTGTTTCTGTTCATATGTCAACAGATGCGGGACCCAGCGGGCACACACTTTTCTCATGTTCAGTTTGTTGAGTAAAATTCTAAAAAAAACTGTACTTTCATTCAGTTTTGCTAACCTAGATAGATATCTTTGCAATTGTCATTTTCCTATCGTGGTCAATGATTTTCTTCACTCTTGCAGCATTTTCATCACTACACTCTGAGGATGGTCTTCCTGATCTTGGAACGGCCACACTTAAACTGCCTACACCAATTTTTTACAGAAGCATACAAAGGACAGAATTCCTCAAACACTGGTTCCATCTCTCTGTGTATTTCTATAGGTGTTTTTCCCTGCAATACCAAGAATTTTATCACAATTCTGGCTTCTGATTTCTTCCTTGTTCTGACAAACCGTAAGAGTAGCAGATCCGGTCAATAAGGTGTGTTATGCCATGCACCATACCGGGTAAACCCGTAGAGGAGGGAAATTCATACTTCTCAAGTCCAGTACAAATGGAATGAGCTACATATGTGCCAAATTTCAACTTTCTCCTCCTACTCCTTGATAGTCAGGGTAAAGACTTATAACAAATAGGACCCTGGTAACAAGCTGCACTCATGGCTTTGAGAATAGGGGCTGAAGAGGGAAATCTTCCCTGGTCCCAAAAATACTGTGTTGAAACCAGTTCTGTCAGTCCAAAAAACCTAAATATCACAGCCTTGCTGTTGTTGTATGCCCAAAATGAGTAAGATTACTCTTTTGTGCGCTCTAAAAATGACATCAAGTGGTGGGTTGTCGTAGCATCATTATATCCCGAGTGTGCTGATGAAGGTGGACCGAGGTATTGCAGGCGGTTGTGCTATGCTTGGCTTCATCTTCGTGTCGCTCACTACTAAAGGAATCACCTCACTCCCTCACGTTGTTAGCCAGGCTGCCATGAAAACAGCCTGTTTCCAGGAAGGGCTATGAGGAAGCCAAGGTGAGGGTCTTGTCCGGTATGTTTTGCCTGAACGTGACTAACATGTCTGATCAGTATGTTTTGCCTGACCCGACATTAGCAAAGTCCTTTTCAGGATGAAAGCTTGAAAGCAATAAAGAAAGCTCCTTCCATTGCTGAATCTATTAATGGCAGAACATGAACTCCATAGCTTCCGCAATGGCTCAGAAATGGTCCTCATACTTCATCAGGTACACATTCACAGCTGTATCATTTTAAATGCAATGGTAGCCCCAAAAAAGTTACTGCCACAGAAGACTGCATTGTTTGAGGTCTCAACTTTCCTGAGATGGAGTGTGCAGTTCCCATTCTCACCATTCTGAATTGGCTTAGTCGCTCCATATGCACCAGGTAGCGTAGCGTATGAAGGTTATCACGGTCTCAGGTGAGCAAACATACTGACCAAAACGCCCACCTCACATACACGCCGTGAACCTGAATAAAGTTTGTGCTACGGCACTCTATCCAGCAAGATGGGGATCGACACTGTAATCCCCACCAATAGTTAAAAGCCTACTGAGACATCTGGCACTTCAATACAGCCAGAAGAGTGCAGGTCCACCTTCTTCAGTAACCCTCTATCAGAGAAAAGTTATCAAGAGCAAAGAACTCAGTAGAAGTAGCTTCCAACAACAACACCATAACCTCAACATAATCTTTTATTAGGGGATCAAGATGCTGAGCAGTGCTGTAGTGGTCAGCGGCTCAAAGCTGACTGCTAGCGTCAGGACCAGTCAAGACCCTTCTACACCTCCACGTGATGATCCTGGATAAAAGGCTGCAACAGAGCAGACTGGCTAAGGAGAAATCTTCGAAGCAGGAAGGCTAACCCGGTACCCAAAAATGCTTGCCGAAGTCAGATGTGTCAGACCAGAGGACAGCGTGGCTTAGTGACAAGGCCCACAAACCGAAGGTGCTGAGTTCAATCCCCATCACAGAACCGGCCGTTACCCCGGGGAAGCAAACCCTTAGAAAATGCAGGAGGAAGCAGACCCTTACATAAAATGCATGCTGAAGTCGGAATCACTGGGCCGACAGGCGCAAAATAAAAACCACAGTGCAACACACCGCCTTGAGGATAAGAGAAATAAGGCCAACGTAAAAAAAAAAACAACCAAAAAAAAAATGTGTCAGACTGAAAGGTGCAAATATAGCAATCAAGCTGTAAGCTACGACACAACGCTTTCTATTCTCCGGACTTCATCCTGCTGCTTGCAAAGCCCTTTTTACAGCTTAGTACTGGGAGTTTGAGAATAAACGAAGAACTTTTATGAAATCAATTTACCTGTATCCTTCTCCTCAATGTTAGTTATCTGAACTTTTCCTTGCTTCTTGTAGTCTAATATTACTCTGTGCAGGGCACAAGCATTTGTTATTGCGATAAGTGTTTTTATATCACATCCCACATAGCCAGGAGTCAGGTCAGCAATCTCTGACAGTGACACATCATCTGCCAGCTGGACCTCCTGACATAGAGCTTGGAGGATGCTGGGAAATATATTTTGTAAATAAGATATTGTTAGACAATATTGTTCCTTGTCAGAATAGTCAATTTAAGTTACATACAGAGGAGGAAGACTAACGTCTGGTCAGGCAAAATATACTGATCAGACATGTTAGCAAGGGTCAGGCAAAACATACTGGCCAAGACCCGCACCTCGGCTTCCTAGTAGCCCTCCCTGGAAATAGGCTGTTTTCAGCCTGGCTAACGAGGTGAGGGAAAGACATGATCCCCGTAGTAGTGAATGATGCGCAGATTAAGCCAAGCATAGTACAATTGTCTGGAGGACCCTGTCCACCTTCATCAGTACGCTCTGAATGTGAGGAAAGCTACTGTAAACCGCCACTTAACATCCTTTTCAGGGCGCACAAAAAAGTAACCTACTCATTGTGGACATTCGCAAACAGCAACAACAAGTTACATACAAAATTACAATTATTTTTGCTAATTCAAATTTGCCAAAGTTCTAACTTCGTCGCCCCTATGCTACACTGCTGTAGATCTTGTCTTCTTCATCGTACGCTTGTAGATCTTGTGATACCACTCATTTCACAAAGCACAAAATATGGGCCACATGATACAACTTGGTGGGCTGCAAGATGTGGCCCACATTTTTGGGCTCTGATCTAAAAAGAAAGAGTTATCTAGATAATCTAAATATATAAACAGATATCTAATTGTAGTTGCAACAAATGTCACCTTTTTCTAGCATCTCTGTTGGGAAATCTGAGACCATATTCAATATCAAATCGCCCAGTTCTTCTGAAGGCCTCATCCAGTGAATTTGGCCTGTTTGTGGCACATATCATCAAAACAGGCAAATTCTTAGATCTCAAATCTGAAAAACAAATATGTTAACATATTAAGTGACACACAATAATCAACATATTAAAATTTATACTGATCTACCAATTTGTACTTATACAGAATAAATGTATGTATATGTGTATTTAGATGATCTTCTCTCAGTCCCAATGTGGATCCTGGGGTCCTTACTAGAAAGAAAAGAATACGTCCATTACAACCTTTTGCATGAGGATGTGGGAGAGTACTGAGAATAGAGGGGATGACATGGGCTAGTGGTTAAGTGGCACAGCTCACAAAATCCGAAGGTGCCGAGTTCACTCTCCAATCACTTTGGTGCAGGCTTCAAGCAATGTGGTGTAATGATGTTGTAGGACCATGTTCCTGCTGGAGTCACACACAAAAAAGTCATTGACGATGATGGAATGTGCTTCTTCATGATTTTCACCAAACATAATTACTGGATTGCTGGATGACACGTTCTTCAGTGGCAAGACTCCTCTCTGAATAGGCACTTCTACCGGTCTTTGGTATATCCAAACATGATCAAGATTCCTGAACCCAAGAGGTTTCTCTGAGGATTCTTCTTGCGACAGAAATGAGAATTGAACTTCTGCCACACTGAAAGAAATGTTGTAAAAGGCAACTAACTGCTCGGTCTAACCCCTCTATGGTAGAAGACTCTCCAACTCATGACATTACACATCCAGCCATTTAAACAGGTCAAAAGTCTGCTGGGCGTGGTGTAACCTTTTGGGTTAGAAAGAAAGCTCTAGAAACAAATCTGCATGTACGATACAGGAATACAAGACATGAATACCTCATTCACCTGAGGATTGGAAGGGGAAGAAGTTAAAGACCCAACTGACCATCCATACTGTGTGCGAGCTGAGTGACAACCCTGCTCTCCATGCCTTTTGTTGCTGTTTCCCTCTTAGTAGCTATGGCATCCACATCATCTATCAAGAGAATGCAAGGGGCCAGCTCCTGCAAACACAGACGACAGAGAGTTTACTATGTAAAAAAAAAACATTGATCATTGCAGAATTTATTGCCAGTGCACAAGGGTGATTTCTAGGGCTAAGGAATAAAGGTGTTTGCTGATTTTGATTGTAATTTGTTCACTGGTGGTTGGAGGGATAATTTAGAATAGCTATGAATGTGCTTTGTCCAACACTGTAGAATCTGGCCACTCCCTCCTCACCTGCATTTTTACCTTAATTTCATAGCTAACATAATAATTGAAAGCAGACTACTCATAGCATGAGAAAGTACATATTAGAAAATATGAAGTCTGTTTCAAAATTAAATATAAATTTAATAAGTGTTACAGTGCTATAACAAAATTATATATCATTGAAAGTTATGTGGAAGGATTAGACCATCACTTAAGTGTACTTGCAGTGATATTTTCTGCATCTTTGTTTTACATGATGCAGTTGCCAGTCCCAAGCACAACCTTTCCTAATCCACTATTACTTCATACTAAAGTAGGGCTATATTGGACAAACAGTACATTAGCACTATCAGTGGACGAGTCCCAGGCTGCATGCTTTAGGATATGAGGATGGTGTCTTTCTGATTTGACCTAACCATGTGGTGCAGCTGGGGCGTGGAGAAGCCATGATTCAGAGGGTTGTTTCCCATGCCACTTTTACAGCTGGTGGGCAGGGACATTCTCTCTGCAAGAAAGGACACATGTAAAAATGGTGACGGTTTGGCACACTCAACAAGCTAAACCATTGATGCGTGTTACTCGGGTACTAAAGAAGAGCAAAGAATAGTAACCCTGTAACTTGTCTTGCATGTCATTAAGAAGTGCCAAAAGATGGTTGGGTACGGGACCAACTACCCTATATAAACTTCTTCTTCTGCATGCCTTCTCAAATCTCCTGCTACCAAGCCCTGAACAGGGCTTTGCCAGTAGCAGGATGTAGTTCGGAGAACGGATTGCATTGTGCCACTAGCTTACAGTTTGACTGCAATATTTGCACTTTTTGGTTCGACACATCCGTCTTCTGCAGTGTATTAACTACAAACTCCAAGAAAAAGAAAAGAGGACCTCTACATCCCATGCTAGAAAAGCAGTGACTACATCAGTAAGTTTTAAGTAGGGTGCAGTAGCTGTTTGTTTCTTAATAAGGAGTCCCAGGTCGACATATGGCAGGAATGGGTCTGGTAACAGCTGTATCAAAACTGACTACTCAATCATCAACAAGAACATCTTAAGTTTATGAACTCTCTTAAATTCCTATGTCTGTAACATACAACAAGGCATTTGATGACTTACAGCAGCCTGATCAAACAAATCACGAATGTTGGCCTCAGAGTCTCCTGAAATTCCTCCAACTAGTTCTGTTGCTGTCATACTTAGTAATGGCAGTTTATATTCCTAGATAATGAAGAGCAAAAAAATCAATAAATACAATTTTCATGAATAAAATTATTTTTTCATATCTTCATAAATCAAAAGTACATTTTACTATTTCATAAATAATTTATGTCTGATTTGCATATGTGTTTCCACAATCCAGGTATTACTCAAGCAGTTGTAACAAGGAAGGCAAAAACCATCCAATATTGTAATCTTCACTTACACAAGAACAACGCTACATGAACTAGAAACATACCTACAAACTAACAACAGAAAAGTTATAAAGCTGGCTTCGGGACAGTGTAGGTTCACTCTACATCACAGCACCGGCCGTTACCCCGGGGAAGCAAACCCTTAGAATATGCAGGAGGAAGCAAAACCCTTACATAAAATGCATGTCAAAGACGGATGCACTGGGCCGACAGGCACAAAATAAAAACATAGTTCAACGCACACCACCTTGGGGAATAGAGGAATAAGGCGAATGCCAAAAAAAAATTTAATTGACAATATACAAAAACACATATAGACGTAACAAGCAATGAAAAAGCAGACAGACTTCTAAAAACTAGGAGCAAATATGGTTCAAATAAACACACCTACCAATATAAAGACAGCAAAAACAAATACTTCAAAACAACTGCAAAAAAGAAATGGCTGAACTGATGGACAGAAGGGTCTTCTAGGCATTTCATGTATAAAGAAATGACACACCAAAACAAAAATGACAACATAAAAAAAATGTAATGTAGGGAAAAGAGTATAATCTCCCAGCTTAGGATGGAACACATCAGAGTTAACTACATAAACAATTTAGATATAGCACACAAACCTAAATGCTGCAACTGCATGCATACATATGAGACAGTGCAACATGGGCTGCTTGCTTGCCCAGAACTCGCTACAGAATGAAAAAAGTTATTGCCGGGTACCCCAACAATTACTAACACCTAAGAATAGCTCCCCTCACCAGCTGCAAAACACCTGCAAATTCTACAACTTGGCAGTGACTGCAAAAGAGCGAACAGCTCAGCAGATGGGTATTTCTGTCTGGTTTGCCTTCTTTAGCTGTAGGTGAGATCTTGCTGGTAGATATGCTACCACCAAAAAAAAAAAAAGACTTATGGCAAAAGGAACCCGAGCACTCCTCTAACATAGCATATGTGGAGACACAAGAAAGAAGATTTCTGTATACAACTTTAATATTAAACTCTAAAATAAAAACTATTCTAAACACATTTCCAATATCCAACACTTAGTACTTTTATCTGCACTTTCAAATATCAAATTGAATATTTATCAAGGAAGCATTTTCAAATATCAACTTTAATATTCATCAAGGAAACATTTTCAAATATCAACTTGAATATACCTCAATGTAGCAGACTTAAATTACTACCATAATATAGAAACTGTCAGTGTCAATTGCTTTTTTGTTTTTCGTATCTGTAAATAGATATCTTCAAAAAGCACACAGATAAACTATCAGCCACATAAAATTCCACGTAGCACTGGCATTGCTCAGCTTCCTTATGTTGTGGCTCATGATGGCTATGTCATCTATATTGTAAATCTCACTAAGGACCACATCCCGCAACACTGTCATTAGGAGTTAAACTTTCTTCAATGATGCTGGAGATATGGCATTGCTAAGAAAGTAAAGGTGGTGCTCTTGCCTAACAATAGACGGACACACAAAGTGACGTCATGGTGGTTCCCTACACCTATAATCGTCCACCCTTGCATCCACCAATGAGATGGAGGAACTGCCTGAGAGATGAGTTTAGGTGACAGTTCTGCATAACATAATACAAATCTAAAATTGCTGTTTGTAAATGATACTCAAAAGCACTCACCCCAGCAACAGCATTTGCAATTAATGTCTTTCCACATCCTGTTGGACCATGAAACAAGAAACTTTTGGGCAAATCTCCTTTGATTTTGGGCAAAAGCTCTGGATACTCTAGAAACTGGCACCGCTCTTCAAGGTGCTGTCATTAAATTAGTTATGAAAAGGTTAACAGAGTTTACAACAATCTTAGAAGTGACAACAATACATACATATCTCTATTCGGCTAAACTAGATGTCTCAAAAAGACATTCTTAGTTCTTAGTCGACCTGTATTTCTACAGTGGCAGATGGCCATGTGCAGTTCCCACCTCTGGTTTGAGCTGGATGTTGTCGGGGGAAGGGTTTCCTGCCTAGCGGGCTAGGCTCGAGCAGCTTAATACTCTGCGCTGTGTTGGGACAAGCACTTACGAAGGGTGGTTAACCGATGTGTGAGTTCATCTTAATAGGCTCAAACACTTGAGCAAAGTAGACCTGCAGCCTGTTAGGCGCCATATATGCTGCTCTAAATAAACCACCTAACCACGGCCGGTGTTATGCCACGTCACAGTTAGTCGCCACCAAGAGCCACTGATGAGCTGACAGATTAAAAAATAAGGCGAGGCTGCAGCGGTTCTGTGGATGTGTATAATGAGAAAAACAACATGAAAGAAACTAGTAAAAGTTGATTACGGTTGAGCTCAATCAAAATTTTAAAATGGGTATGGTCAGATACTGCACCAAGACGAGAACACAAACAAAACCTACGTTACGACCAATAGGCCTTCATCAGGGACAACAACACTGAATTAACAAATCAACATATAAGAAAAAATGGTCAACTCATCTGTTTCTGGTAGTAGATGCTTCCTGTCATAGCGACCGGCTGTGCCAAGCGCTCGATTGAAACTGAGTTGGAGCGGTCAAACACCAGGTGGCCGAATATGCCTGATAAGCCAATGGTGGCCAGATAGGAGAACAACGAGAAGGCAATGTAAGCCGGGAGGGCGTAATATTGATATAGGAGAGGGGGGAAGAGAACTGATGGAAGAATGGGGGCGGCGGGGGGAAGGAGGGCAAAGGAAGACAAATAGATGGGGGCCAGTGTGAGGGTTTAAGAAAAAGTATGGAAGATATTGATACCATGTGGTTGGAGACAGCCCATCCTCGAGATAAGTCTATTCTCAAGGGCGAATCGATGACGATCGTCAGAGAAGCACCAAACTAGACCAGTGACACTGACGTCAGCCACACCCCGGTGCTCAGGACTATTGAAGTGGCTGGCAATTGGGGAACCAGTGCGGTTGCGGATGTCATTGAGGTTTTGGCGGAAACGCTCCTGTAGTTCCATACCAGTTTCCCCAATGTAAGTCATACCACACTGGCGGCAGATGATGGAATAGATGAGGTTACGAGATTTGCATGTGAATCCCTCTTTGATGAAGAATTCAGCCTTAGGGAAGGTAATGGAGCGAGAAAGGATGACATGAGGGCAGGTAACACAGCCACGTGAATTTTTGCATGGCCTGGTGCCTGGGAGGCTATGAGGGCTGGTGTGTAGGCGACTACTGACCAGCAAGTCCCTCAGGTTCCTGTCACGTTTGTAGGCGACAAGGGGAGGATCGGGAAAAGCTTTACTAGTGGCAGGATCAGAGTGAAGGATAGGGAGATGGCGGAATAGGATATCCCGGACAGAGACGCAGTGAGGGTGATAGGTGAGGACGAGTTTCACACGGTCAGAGGGAGGACGGCGAGTGGGAGTGAGGGAGTCTTGGCGGGAGATAAGAAGAACCCGCTGAAGGGCGGAGAAGAGAGTGGTCTCAGGGTAGAGTCGCTTGCGGAAGAAGTCAAGCATCTCGTGGGCCCTGAGAAGGAAGTCGTCATCATCCTGACATAGGCGTCGGAGGCGGAGGAGTTGAGAGAAAGGAAGCGAATCGCGGCAGGATTGGGGATGGGAGGAAGTGTAGAGGAGGTAGTTGTGGGCGTCAGTGGGTTTGTAGTAGACAGTGGTGGAGAGGCCTGAAGGGCAGATAGAGACAGTGATGTCCAGAAAGTGGACAGACGTGAGGGAAATGTCAGACGTGAACTTGATCGAGGGATGGAAGTCGTTGACAAAGTCGATAAAGTTTAGGAGATCCTTCTCCGACATGTCAGTAATACCAATCCCATCGTCGATGTATCGATAATACATCAAAGGAAAGGGGCCCTGGAATTGAAGCCAGATCAAGTGTTCCAGGTTACCCATGAACAGGCATGCGTAGCTGGGGCTCATTCTGGTGCCCATAGCCACACCGCTGATCTGGTCGAAGAACTGGCCATTGAACTCAAATGTATTGAGAGTAAGAACGAGTTCTGCCAGACGGACGATGGCAGACGTGGAGATGGATGGGTTAACCCTGCGGTCAAGGAAGAAACGGATGGCCAATAAACCATCAGAGTGAGGGATCGAGTTGTACAGTGAACAGACATCAAGTAGGAAGAGACGATAGGTTTGGTTGGGGGAGAGGACAATGGTAGAGAAAGTGGTTAAGGCGTGGTTGGTGTCCTTGAGAAATATGGGAAGATTCTCCACCATAGGTTGGAAGACACTATCCAGGAAGTCCGATACCAGTTCGGTGGGACAGGAACAGGCAGAGACAATAGTGCGACCTGGGTTGTCGGGCTTATGAATTTTAGGCAGCATGTAGAAAGAAGGCTTACCCAGACAACTGTCACAATTACGGAGGTTCGTAGCGCTCTTCGGGAGGAGATGTCGTTTGGTCATATCAAGGATAGTGGTAGAGACTTCCTATTCCCATCGTAAATCTGATTGGACCCCTCCCCCTGGCCGATCCCGTGCCTTAGACCTCTATATTAAAACTACTCTTCGCGATATCAAGGCCTACTGCCCTCGGCGCTTGCGATATTTAAACATTTCTCATACCGAGGCTTCTGCTCTGGCTAGCCTCAGTCGGCGTAGGGATCTCGTGATTAAACCTGCCGATAAGGGGGGAGCAGTGGTGGTTTGGCGCAAGGATTTATATGTTCAGGAGGGCAGTCTTCAACTATCTGACCCTTCCTTCTATAAACCGCGCGCCGATGATGCCACGGTCCGTTTCAACAAGGAAGTCTCTACCACTATCCTTGATATGACCAAACGACTTCTGTTCGACCAGATCAGCGGTATGGCTATGGGCACCAGAATGGGCCCCAGCTACGCACGCCTGTTCATGGGTCAAATGGAACACTTGATCTGGCTTCAATTCCAGGGCCCCCTTCCTTTGATGTATTATCGATACATCGACGATGGGATTGGTATTACTGACATGTCGGAGAAGGATCTCCTAAACTTTATCGACTTTGTCAACGACTTCCATCCCTCGATCAAGTTCACGTCTGATATTTCCCTCACGTCTGTCCACTTTCTGGACATCACTGTCTCTATCTGCCCTTCAGGCCTCTCCACCACTGTCTACTACAAACCCACTGACGCCCACAACTACCTCCTCTACTTTTCCACCCATCCCCAATCCTGCCGCGATTCGCTTCCTTTCTCTCAACTCCTCCGCCTATGTCAGGATGATGACGACTTCCTTCTCAGGGCCCACGAGATGCTTGACTTCTTCCGCAAGCGACTCTACCCTGAGACCACTCTCTCCTCCGCCCTTCAGCGGGTTCTTCTTATCTCCCGCCAAGACTCCCTCACTCCCACTCGCCGTCCTCCCTCTGACCGTGTGAAACTCGTCCTCACCTATCACCCTCACTGCGTCTCTGTCCGGGATATCCTATTCCGCCATCTCCCTATCCTTCACTCTGATCCTGCAGCTAGCAAAGCTTTTCCCGATCCTCCCCTTGTTGCCTACAAACGTGACAGGAACCTGAGGGACTTGCTGGTCAGTAGTCGCCTACACACCAGCCCTCATAGCCTCCCAGGCACCAGGCCATGCAAAAATTCACGTGGCTGTGTTACCTGCCCTCATGTCATCCTTTCTCGCTCCATTACCTTCCCTAAGGCTGAATTCTTCATCAAAGAGGGGTTCACATGCAAATCTCCTAACCTCATCTATTCCATCATCTGCCGCCAGTGTGGTATGACTTACATTGGGGAAACTGGTATGGAACTACGGGAGCGTTTCCGCCAACACCTCAACGACATCCGCAACCGCACTGGTTCCCCAATTGCCAGCCACTTCAATAGTCCTGAGCACCGGGGTGTGATTGACGTCAGTGTCACTGGTCTAGTTTCGTGCTTCTCTGACGATCGTCATCGATTCGCCCTTGAGAATAGACTTATCTCGAGGATGGGCTGTCTCCAACCACATGGTATCAATATCTTCCATACTTTTTCTTAAACCCTCACACTGGCCCCCATCTATTTGTCTTCCTTTGCCCCCCTTCCCCCCGTTGCCCCCATTTTTCCATCAGTTCTCTTCCCCCCTCTCCTTTATCAATATTACACCCTCCCGGCTAACATTGCCTTCTCGTTGTTCTCCTATCTGGACCACTATCTGGCCACCATTGGCTTATCAGGCATATTCGGCCACCTGGTGTTTGACCGATCCGACTCAGTTTCAATCGAGCGCTTGGCACAGCCGGTCGCTATGACAGGAAGCATCTACTACCAGAAACAGATGAGTTGACCATTCTTTCTTATATGTTGATTTGTTAATTCAGTGTTGTTGTCCCTGATGAAGGCCTATTGGTCGTAACGTAGGTTTTGTTTGTGTTCTCGTCTCAGTGCGGTATCTGACCATACCCATTTTTAAATTTTGACGAGCTCAACCGTAATCTTCTTCTTTTCTTCTTCTTCTTCGTACGCAGTCAGACAGTAACCATTATTTTTTCGAAAAAAGCGGCAGTCATCCTGAGGCTCTCGCCACTGCCATAGAGCTTGTCTTGCAGTTCCACTGGTAATGGCCACATCTGCTCTCTCTGGTCCTCGTATGTCGGGCAGTTCTGCAGCAGATGTTCAGCGGTCATTTTACCAGTACCGCACGGGCATTCGTCGGTACACCCTATCTTCAATTTGTTGAATAGGTGGTACCTCAGTCTGTTGTGGCCAGTGCGAAGTCTGAAGACAACGACCTGCTCTCTTCGGTTCAACTGGTAATAGGCATCGTTTTTGGTGTAACCAGTATGTTCGGTTTCCCATTTGGTCATGTATCTGGCTTTGATAAGCCGTTTTGACTCTTCGTACGTCATATTGGTATCTGTTTGTGGTAGCAACCGTAATCAACTTTTACTAGTTTCTTTCATGTTTTTTTTCTTATGATGAGCTGACAGCAGCTAGTCACTCATAGCTGGCTGCTTGTGTCTTGGTCAGAGAACCAGAGCTGATCAAGATACTTTTCTGCATTCAATACATACAACTTAACAAACGCTTGAACACAATCCAACCAGAACATACTCCAGAGTGCCAGCTGTGCACATATTCCTATGAAACTGATGAGCACCATCTTTTTTAATGTCCATCGCTTGTCACTGTTAAGAAAGAGCTTCTATCTCAGACACCAGACAAATGAAACACTTTGTATGGAACAGCTCACAAACACTTGCAGATACCACTGTGTGGCATTGGGCCAAAGTGCAGGAGCCCACAGGATCCATAACCAACCAATCAAGCAAAGGCATGGAAACAGGCTGCACTAGTGTAGTCTGACTAATAGAATAGGAATCGCAGTGGGAAACCTGGTACCCAAAAAACACCAGATGAAACAGTATGTGTTGGGCCAAAAGGCACAGATATCGTATACTAGCTGTAAATTATGACACAACGTCCTTTTCAGGTCAACACACAGAAGATTCATTATTTTATACCTGCAATACACTTTCATTTCCTCCAACATTAGAGAAGTTCACACTTGGGTAAACAGCTTGTTCTGAAAAATAATTGTGAATGGATTAACCCCATGCATGTGGTGAAATTGTAAAGAAAAAAAACAGTATACTGCAAAGATATTTAACTTTCATATCTCCACATAAACAAAATGTGGTCTCGTACAATGAAGTGTTTAACACTTCTAACACTTCATCCCAGACAGCAGTGTCTTCTGTGGAACTACCTTTACCTTTACTACTTCTTCATTGTTCTCAAACTCCTGTTACCAAGCCCTGAAAAGGGCTTTGCAAGTAGCAGGATGTAGTCAAGAGAATGGAATGTGTTGTGTCGTAGTTAAAGGTTGACTTTGCTATTTGCACCTTTCAGTCGAACACATCTGACTTCAGCAGACATTTGTTAGTACCAAGTTAGCCCTCCCTCTTTGATCCCTTCTACTTAGCCAGTCTGCCCTGTTGCAGCCTGTTGTCCAGGATCACCGCTGTAGAAGGGACTTGGCAGCTCTAATTCGCTGGTCCTGACACTAGCAGTCAGCTTTGGTTCGCTGACCACTGCAACTCAGCATTCCCTTTATAATTAATACAACTATTAAATCATATACTTTTTTAAATATCCAACAAATACTGTATCTAAACTTCATAACAATACAAAATTACATATCATAACACAAAACATCTGACAACAGCAATTTGAATCAATCACTGCCGAAGACGGATGTGTTACACCGAAAGGTGCAAATATCGCAGTCAAGCTGTAAACTAGTGACACAACACATTCCGTTCTCCGGACTACATCCTGCTACTTGCAAAGCCTTGTTCAGGGCTTATTAGCGAGAGATTGAGAACGAACAAAGAAGAATCAATCAAAGTCTGTCACTTCTCTCTGTGCATAGACCATTGAGAACATACACAGGCCAGCATACTGGTCCTGGACTACTCTTTCTGTCTCTCTCCAGGTGTAATCATTTAATTTAAAGTTAGTTCCTTCTCACATTCTCTTCTCCGTGTATTTTTATGTCTACCACTCTTTCTCTTCCCCTGAGGATTCCATATAAACAGCTGTGTCTGGCCATGTTGGTTGGACAGTGCTTTCCATAACATATGTCCTATTTAGCCCCATTTTCTTCAATTAATTTGTTACTGGCTCCTTTTCCTTAGGTCTTCATTCCTCACAATGTCCTGTCACTTTATGGACATTTTTGCAGACATCTGTCAGCGAAGGACTGGAGCCTTTGTTGTACGACTGTGGCCGTTCTCCGTGTATCCACTCTATTTGACTTTTCTGACTGATACTGATGTTGAATATTCAAACTTTGGTGTGAATCTTGACTTCTATGGATCTCCATATGCTGTTTAGTGTCAGGGAGGAATAGACTAAACACAGACAAGTCACCTAGAGTATAATAGGTTAGGTCAGAGCCAACCACCCACATCTATTAAGCTAAGTCGGTTAAAAAAACTTGACAACAGACCAAAGGCAACATGAAACAACACATTTTCAAAAATAGATTAAATATAAAATAACACTTTACTTTGTTTCTTCTTTTTTCTCAGTCCTTCGGGTGATTCCCTTCGTCTTTTCTTTGGTCGTGCATCCTTGACTGAATCTATGTTTTCCTTCACATATGGAATAAATGAGACAAATTAGTGTCTTTTAGACAGCATATTTGATTAATATAACAACAGTAAAGGTAACAACAACACAGGATGACAATCAGCTAGTAGAGTTGAAGTGTGTAAGAGATGAGTTTCAAACACTTGGTATGCAGCCCACCACAGTATGTATTATAAAGTTTGTTGTTCGTGAATGCCCATGAGTAGGTCACTCTTTTGTGCGCCCTGAAAAGAACGTTAAGTGGTAGGTTGCAGTAGCTTTCCTCACATTCTGTGCGTGCTGATGAAGGTGGACCAGGGTCCTCCAGGCGGATGTGCTATGTTTGGCGTCATCTGCATTGTCACTCACTACTACGGGGACCACGTCGATCCCTCGCCAAGCTGCTGTGAAAAGTCCATTTCCAGGGAGGGCTACTAGGAAGCCAAGGTGAGGGGCTTGGCCAGTATGTATTGTCTGACCCCGAATAACATGTCTGATCAGTATATTTTGCCTGACCAAACGTTAGTCTTCCTCCCCCGTATTATAAAGGTAACAGTTGCCCCATAGCAGACACTACCGCTGGGGATCAAGTGTTAAGTGATCTAATTGTACTAGACTTCAGCTTTATATGAAGTTTTGGTAGCCAGTTCCTTTCCTGAGGCCAATGATTCAGCAGAGAATGAGCTAACAGCACCCAGCAATTCATAACTGGCTGTTTGCAACAGGTTCGAAGCAAGCCATATCTGGCCAAGATCCTTTTTTTCTCCAAGTGGAGACCACTATCTGTCTTTAATATAAGTATACCTAAATGCCTAACCCCTGGTTTCCTAGTTAGCTGCCATGTTCTGTGCTACAGGTCCACATTAGTGACCTTGTCATACCATTTCAACCTCAAAATTCTTCATAGTTTCTGTTTATGAAAGTTTGTAACAATCTCATCAGCACCTTTGTTGACCTCCAATTTGTACAGTAATACTGTCTTTCACTTGGAGTTGTAGGTGCTGATCTTCGTATCGGACTTGAATTCTTTGCAAAACTGGCTGTACAGCAGAGTGATCCATGTTCAATCCCCAATTGGTGCGGAATATTTTTTCCTCGCAATCTGCTCCATTGTCAACCCAGTCTCAATAATTGGGTACCAGAGCAAGTCTGGGAAGTAAAGGGGGCCAGCATGATGTTGATAACATCACCCCTAGTGGGTCGTTGGTTTCAAAAAATGAACCTAACACAAAATCCCCAACATACAACATGGCATGTGAACGAGGTCGTTACTTTACTTTTATTTACACTTTCATCAGTTTTTATGTAGATTTGTTATCACTTTGTTGGTTTGGTGTGCCTTTTTTCACCAAAGTGGTGCCTGGAGTGGAAATAATATGGCCACTGCAGCCTTTCAGACATATTTTGAAAGTAGTGACTAAAAAGCGTTGTGAGTGGGCTAGTAACATCACGATGTAAAATGAATTGCTACAAAGACTATGGTTGCAGGGGCAATGCTGATACTTTGTATTGAGAGCATAGAAGACAAGAGATTTCTATGGTTATAATGTAGGTAAATGTTTTGTTTGCCTTCCTTCATATAACCAATCTAAAAATATTTTGTTTTGGAATTAGAAACTAGATTCAAAATATATCAACAAATTGCATACCTCTTTCTTGTCAAAAGTGCTGTCCGCGTTGGTCAAGTTCATAGTGCTGTCTTGTTTCACTTCTTGTTCCTTCAATTTTCCCCTATCAATGCACCAGTCTAAAGACTCTCTGCGTCTAGGGGTATTTGATTCAACAAGGTCTCCTTTGACTTT
Source organism: Ariolimax columbianus (assembly GCA_036924085.1). Taxonomy (NCBI): domain Eukaryota; kingdom Metazoa; phylum Mollusca; class Gastropoda; order Stylommatophora; family Arionidae; genus Ariolimax; species Ariolimax columbianus. The sequence goes on along the minus strand of JAVGWX010000007.1, from coordinate 58,081,374 downwards.
TGATGCTCTTTTACTAAAGTCTTTAGATGAGGTCACTGGTGTGCTCTGTGTGGAGCATGTCTCCATGCTCTCAGTTCCAAGAGGTTCTTGTTTAGTCTGTCTGTACATGCTACTGATCATACTATTCATGATGTTTTTGTCCTTGGAGATGAAACAAAAAAACATGGTAATTATAAAAGAACATTAACATGGCACAGAATAAAAGTTCAATAATGGCACAGCTAAAAACAGTACACAAATTTCACAACATAAATCAGTATATAAAATGTATCAAGATAAACCGGTTCAAACATGGAAGAAGGGGACGGCGTGGCCTAGTGGCACAGCTCACAACCCAAAGGTGTTGGGTTCGATCCCCATCACAGCACCGGCTGTTACCCCGGGGAAGCAAACCCTTAGAAAATGCAGGAGGAAGCAGACCCTTACATAAAATGGATGCTGAAGTCGGATGCACTGGGCCGACAGGGGCAAAATAAAAACCACAGTGCAGCGCACACTGCCTTGGGGATTAGAAAAAATAAGGCGAACCCAAAATTAAATAAACATGGAAGAGCATAATATAGTACAAAAGATGTACGTATTAAACGTATTATCCTCTGCGTTTAATTACAACAGATGTTCCATATGCGAGGAAGCCAACCATATTCTGTATATATCCCGATCTTTTGCAATACTGTACCAATGCAGGCCTAGACCTTTGGTCAGTCCATCTCGCGACCCTGTGGATGTGTGCAGCCATATGGCCATTAAAAAGTAATTCTACGTGATCAACTGTTGTCAAGCATGCGTACCACATATACCAATGATTTTTGCGTAATATCGCTGCTTCCACAAATTCTCAAAACAAAGTTTGATGTCAAAATTCTAGGTTGTGGATTTTAACCCATATGAAAATGTTTTGCACACGCCACTCTATTGCTCTGAGTGACTGAGGTTCTCAGCATATTTTGCACTCTGCATCCATAAGTCATTGCTGGAATGACCATTGAATTGAACCGTGTGCTCTTGCCATGGTGTCTTTTATCTCTTGTATTGGCTTAATGGAGCTAAGGAATATCAAGCTGCTTTTCGTCATCTAGAGATTTTGTGGTCAGCATTTATCTCTTGGCCTAGGTAGAAATTGGAGTTGACATCCTCGATGGTTTCCTCTTCTAGTCTGATGTCCTACTTAGGGCAGTAAGAGTTTTTCAATCATTGTGTTTTACTTTTATTTATCTTCAAACCAGCAGCTCTGCTGACATCAATAGGTCGTTTAAGGATTGTTCGGCTTCCTCAGTTGTATAACTGATGAGCATGATGTCATCTGCAAATCGTAACTGGGTTAGCCCCTCGCTATCTATATTTACACCTCTGTTGGTACAATATAAATTAAACACCATAAGTAAAAAAAATTACATAGCATAAATCAGCCCAAATATAGCACAATAAAACCATACAAAAATGTCACAGTGTAAAACAAGTCAAAAAATGGCACAGCATAAAAAAGACTGAAATTGTTACTAAGGAACACAATATTAGCTAACCACTAGGTATTCTTGCAACCACTGTTATTCCTTGTGAAAGACTGGGACTCAAGTTTCCTAAGTTCACTTACTTATGGAGTTTCATTAATTTGCTCAAACTTACTTTAAATTGATCAACTTCACTGTCGGTGTCGCTGTCACTGCAACGATTGAAAATACAAATCAATTATTAGGAGCTATAATTGAATCATGTAGATCAGGTCTTCTCAAGCAGTGTTACACGCTACCCTAAGGTTTAGCAGAAGGTCTATAGGGGTTCCACAAGAGGTTGTTGATGAATATTATAAAATGTTTTTGTTAACTTAGCTGGCAGGTGTGTGTATACCAGTACACAACTAATAAGCTATATTTCATTTTTATAAAGTTTTCATCTATGATTTTTAGCAGTTTTACTATTCAACATTGCTGATGTATGTTTATGTTGTATTTAGAATTCAATAAAAATCAATTAAATGATCATAGACAATAATTGTTTCATTATTTACAACTTATACTGATCACCCAACATACCATGAGCTAATAATGTTCATAATATTTATTCAGGGAAACTTGAAAATTATCTGATATGGTCAACTGTGATAAATTATTATACTATAAGCAGAAAACTATTTATTTTGTATGCAGGTGATGTTCTAATTAGTAATGACAACCAGAAATAAATATATTACAACTTTGGTGATGTACGAGGGCAAGTAGAGCGACAAAGATGATAGTTGGATTCCAGAATTACAGTTATGAGGAACGACTCAGAAAAACGGGCCTACAGTGTCTCGAAGAGAGAAGAATTCGTGGTGACTTAATACATGTTTATAAGATGATCAGAGGAATCGATAAATTAGACTATAACAAGTTTTTTAAAATACAGCCACCTACAATAACACGAGGGCATAGCTACAAGCTGATTAAAGAGAGGTCCAGGTTAGATATTAGGAAATATTTTTTTAGTCAGAGAGTGGTGTCTGCTTGGAATGCATTGCCAGGGGAGGTGGTGGAGGCAGGGACAGTTAATGCGTTTAAGAATAAACTGGATGCGCATAGATTTTAGAGCAAGGTGATGTAAATGTAACTGGTTGTATACAGACTCTGCAGGGTCTTCTAAACCAGTATAAAGACGTTAAGTTAAGTTAAGTCAGCAAATAGGTCACATATGGCAATTTTTTTTTTTTTTTTATGAGATACGAACTTGGAAACCATTTATTATTGCACCTACATTGTTTCTTATTCTCAACATAATTTCCACCAACATTGCTTCATTTAGCCCATCGCTTTATCAGTGCACCACAATCTGCAGCATGGAAGTCTTTGATCTGCTGTCCCAGCCACATTTGCAGTTCATGCTCAACCACTTCGTCCTTCAAGAAACATCTCTGGCCAAGGTAGGATCATGTATAATGCTGTAGGTTAAACCATGTGAACACCCTATTGCAGATGCTACACTGTCTATCATTACCCGCTTGTCAGCTCAAATAATCTTACTCACCCGCTGCACAGGTACTACTGTTGCAATCTGAGAGCATCCTTTAGAAAATTGATTGACCCAGATATGCACCACTGTACGCAACACTTATCACCATAAGTGGGAATCAATTCCTTATTTACAAATATCCTTTTCAGAAAGTCCTTCTTCCCAAAAAACATGTACAAAAGCATGCTGTTCTTTGTACACTTTGTGAGCAGATGCCATTTTGTATATGCGCTTCACACGTGCATGTAACACCTAGCCACTGATACCTACAGTAATCACAAAACTGGATGTTGCTGCCACATAATGGCTCATTTAGAAACTACCAACCAAATTTGTCAGCCATCTCAAATCAATTTATGACCTACTAACTGACAGCCTTGTATAAAAGAGAATTATAAAAGATGCTGAGCATCGCATGAGCTGCAGCGGTCAGCCATCCATAGCTGACTGCTAGCATCAGGGCCAGTGAACAAGAGCGGCCAAGACCTTTCTATACCTCCATTAGGTGATTCTGGATAACAGGATGCAACAGAGCAGACTGGCTAAGCAGAAGGGATTCTTCTTCTTCTTCGTCGTACGCCATCAGACGTCAACCTGTATTTTTTCGAAAAAAGCAGCGGTCATCCTGAGGCTGTCGAAGGGATTGAAGAGGGAAGGTTGACCCGGTACTAAAAAATGCCTGCTGAAGTCATATGTGTTGGACCAAAAGGTGCAAATATGGCAGTCAAGCTGTAAACTATGACACACCGCATTCTGTTTTCCTGACAATATCCTTTTCAGGGCTTGGTAGTGGCAGATTGAGAACAAACGAAGACAAAGAAGAAAATAAGAACACAAAAGGTGAAAAAGACAAGAGAAGCTTTCATTACAATAACATATTAAAATCTAAAGTAATTTAGTCCCACACAAAAATTGAAATAATATGACTCAGAAACATGGAGAGCAACAAAAATAACAACCAAAAAGGTATAGACTTTCATAAATAAGTGCATGTGCAGAACAGAGGAATTGCAGTGGTATAATAAGTTGACAGGGGCGAGAGTTTGTATGGGCTGGACATCCTGCTCGCTAAAAGAAAGTGTACCGTCTGTTATAGCCTCTTCTTTCCAGGAGTAGAGGTCGCCGCTGAATTTACTGTTCGACTTGCCGGGCAGAAGTTTCCATGCCAATGGCCTCTCCCACATTATTGTGTCCCCAACAGCACCTTCATGAGGGGCCTCCTGTTTCTTACAGAGCCTGTGTGGGGAGCGGCAGAGTACCCGGCGGTATAACTGAGCAGACAGATTGAGCTCATTAGCTTTGGTTGGCAGCCAATCTAAGAGAAGGTAAACTCTGACGCTAAACCCGGTTAGACGAAGCTTGTTAGCCTAGTCAGGCAGTTCGTCTAGGAGAGGGGGAACTCTGATTTTAAACCCACAAGTGACAGGCAGTGCTGGCTATTTCTGGGAAGATGAGAGTATTATCGGATGTCTCGAGTAACTAGCATCTGCGGGCAACGACTCCACTGCCTTGTGGAAACCTCAGGAGAGGGTGGGGCTACAGAAGTAAACCCAGACATAAAACCGAAGGTGGATGGTTGAACAATTGCGAACTTAATCCGGCAGTTCCTGAAGCTGAGCTGGTGCCAAATTATCATGCTTTGCATTCCTTTGGTTTACACCAGTGAGGATGGGAGGGGGATCCTGTAGTTTGGGCAGCCCAGGGTCACAAAATTCAGTGCCCAGGTTTGCACCCTGGATAGCCTACTCACAGGGTGCCACGCGTATTATCTACAGAGACTGAGACACCTATTATGATAAGATGAGGAATGAGAAACTGTTGGAAAGAATCAGACATAGTGATACATGAAGTCAGGAAAGGATGCTGATGTTGACAGATTAACTCTTTACAGCTCCAAATTGATGGTGTGCAAAACAAAAGGGAGACTCGGTGGTCTCGTGGTAAGGTGTCCACCTCAGGTGCCGGAGGTCGCAGCACAGTGGAGACTGGGATTTTTTCATGTGGATCTGGTAAAAATTCCCCTGATCTCTGGGACAAAATTCAACTACCCAAAAAAATCAAACCATGTTACTTGTACCTACCTATCCCCCATGTGGTTTGTTATGAGCAACATATAGATGGTGCTTAACTTGTTGCGGGTTTACTTAGTGCCACATGGATATTCAATACAAGTCCCATTTAAGACTGTGATGCAGCAGAAAGTGCATGTGGTAATGTGATCAATGGGATATAACAAAAATATAAATTCACTTGGTGAGTTTTTAAAAAAAGAACTATTTCCACCTCCACATTAAATGACAATTAACACTTTATACTAATTCATATTTTTATTATGAATATTTTGTGTCATAGATAACTCAATTATGTGGCTTTAGATCTATTTAACATAATGTTAGTCCAATTTGTTTAATATTATTTCCTTTTTATTTGCAAAAAAAATATTCAACATTCAGAATTGCAGCTCTTGCTTTGGACAAACTAGCAAATTTAAAGATTTTGGCAGGACTGTAAAGTGTTTAGGATAGTATTACAAGGCAGCCTCTGTAATGAATTCTCCCTAAGCAGAGAGGTTAGAGGAAGACCAAAAGAAACAGTGAAGATGTGAAACAGAGCTAGAGTAGATAACTCAGGATAGAAAGACTTGGTGTGTATTTAATGTGTTCTACAGGGCGCTGAAGCGGTTTTGATTGGTTAAAATGTAGTTCCATGGCAAATAGTCACTGGATGAAGTGTCAGAGCCTTCATTGCACGAGTTCTGAGCACCTTTTCATGCAGTCTTATCTACCTTAGCTCAAAAGGAATCAGGTCCCTGTTCAAAAATGGGTAGACAGTGTGGCATGACTAGTTTCCTTGCTGTGTACATTTTGCCATTATAGACAAGTGCTCTAACAATTTTCACTCTCAATAGCTTAAAAAGAGATACGGATGTCATAGCAGAATCTGCAGCAGAGGATTAAATGTTATAGACTCCAATGTACTACGTCTCAACGTTTTCTAAGGCAGTGTCCCCCCTCGATTTAGTCATTCCTCTTCTACCATTGAGGAGCTAGAAATATGTATGTCTTTCATAACTTGGATTCTCTGCTCCAATTTGTTCCTCTATTTGCATCTAGTAGATGTCTTGGCCAAGGGGTCACTATAGCTCAAGCAATGCACTCGTTTCTCAAAAAAACGAACAAAAGCGTGACACTGTGGGTGGTACCAATTAAGTTTCAAGCAGGCTGTAAGCCACTGTCCAGGAAACAACAATTATAAAGGTAATAACATTTTCACCGAATAGTGACTTATCCAACATGTAAATCATATATTTGATTGAAAGTAAAGAAAGACCTCTACACCCTCACAGGGGTAGAAGAGGAGTGACTTCAGTGAATTGGAATCGCTTGGCCTCTTCATAATTTATATTTGTATCAGACTGAGGTAGATTTGCACCTACATTTGACAATCTGTTAGCCTCTTCACTGCCCGGGGTACTGCAGTGACATGGGATCAATTGAATCCAAAAGTTATCATCTAAATAATAATAATCCACTTAGGTGACAAAGACCCGTTGCGTCTATCATCTGTGACGATGATTGATGGCCGAGGTTCATAGGGTGTATAGTTCTGATGAGGAGTGGACGATCTGTCACAGCCAAGAATTATTCAGGCGGCCACAGAGACACCTGCATGTGGGACCAGATTTATTTCCACCCTCAATTTCAATAACCAGGTGCAGGATCTGGCAGGCTGGGACATCCTGGGGAAAGCAGGCAACATGATGGAAAATTGAGAGACAGTGACAGTCCATCATGGAAATGATATACTTCTTTCTTCTTCTTCTGCGTTCGTTCTCAATCTCCTGCTATAAAGCCCTGAACAGGGCTTTGTAAGTAGCGGGATGTAGACCGGAGAATGGAATGCGTTGTGCTGCTAGTTTACAGCTTGAAAGCATATTTGCACCTTTCGGTCCGACACATCCGCCTTTGGCAAGGGAAATGATACCATTATGATTGTTCGTTGGACGTCCTCAATGTTAGTAACGCGGTCATACCAAGAGAATTCAAGGACATGCCTCTGACTGTGCATATGGAAGACTTCAAGATTCTTCTGGTCTTTTTGTAAGACCATCCAAGTTTCAGGACTATAGAGAAGGATTGGAATGATTCAGGATTTGTAAAGATGCAGCTTAGTTTCCAGGGAGAGCCTCTGCTGGAACCAGACCCTGTGCAGGGAGTTCATTGACAAGGCTAAAACTTGGCTTGAAATGCATCTCACATATTACTATTAGGTACCCATACCTGCTCATGCTGTTTATGGACATATGAATGCCTTCCTTTTGCAGCTCCTTCACTGCAATTGCAAACCCTGTCAAAATAAATGATGTAGATATTTAGCTTAATTATTATTTTCTGAAGCCGTTATTTGTTTTGTCTATTATGTTCATTTAAATCTTTCACCATCACATGGATGTTACAACTCAATGCAAAACATTGAGAATAGAGGCTGGTGCTAAATATCAATCAATCTTGCATTATCATCTCGGGGCTTTAATAATCAATTTTCTCTTTATAACCAAGTGTCCTTTCTGCATGTCAGCTCTTAAGTGTTATCTGATTATACAACCGTCTTATCATGCCATCAAATATATTTCCCGTTTTAATCTGCTAGTCTTGTCTCCAGTTTTCAACTGATTTTCTGGGTCAAGCATTCTAAATTTGAAATCAATTAATTTTGTCCGTCCTCTTTTTTTTATATTAGCTACCAGTGATCTTTAAGAACAGTTTTATTGTAATAAATTATCATTTAAGTTCTCAGCTGTCCATAGAAACCACATTTCTTTTGCTGCAAGGGATTTATATTTGATTATCATTTGAAGCATTGATTCTACATACCTCTAGCTTCCATTGAGTAGGATTTATTTGTTTGTTATTTTATTGTTCTAAATATATGACAGACAAATTAAAAGGGGTTGCTATGTCTGGAAGGTAATGCATACGCTTCTCAAGAAAAAGAAGTGCAAAATGGTTGGAAGTTCATATTCTGCAAGTTACAAACATCTCCTGTCTTAAGGGAGGTGAGGTCTGGTGCCTAGTCCTACCCGGTGACAGACAACAAACTTGGATGTCCGTCTACACTGTGCTCGTAAAAGAACCCCTTGGTGGAGACATAACCCTGAGGTACATAACGAAAAACTACCCAAGCATGGACTGGACCCATGCATACACCAACGGTTCTGTAACAAACACAACACAGAATGTAGGGGCACGGGTATTCTTGAGCCTACCAAATGGTAGAAAAATAACACTGTCAGTGGCAACTGGAAAATACTCAGGCAATTTCAGAGCGGAGGCAGAGGCACCGAGGGCTGCAGTTGAAGAAATGGTGATATGCAAAAGAAATGAAAGCCATATAGTCCTGTTTACAGATGCCCTGGCCGTAGCTACAGCACTAAAAAGCAAGAAAAATACTGAACTTAATGATTTAAGAGCAGTACTCTGTCAACTATGCCAGCAGTCCGCACCAAAAAGAGTAGTGGTACAGTGGGTTCCATCCCACTGTAACATCCAAGGCAACGAGGAGGCAGACAGACTGGTAAAAGAAGGTGCAAGACTACCACAACCAGATACTAGTGTGACATACAAAGAGTCAAAAAGGCCAAATGGGAAACAGAACATACTGGCTACACAAAAAACGATGCCTATTACCAGTTGAACAGAAGAGAGCAGGTTGTGGTCTTCAGACTTCGCACTGGCCTCAATAGACTGAGGCACCACCTATTCAATAAATTGAAGATAGGTGGCACTGACGAATGCACATGCGGTACTGGGAAAATGACCGCTGAATATCTGCTGCAAAACTGCCCGACATACAAGGATCAGAGAAAGCAGATGTGGCCATCACCAGCGGCAACACTAGACAAGCTCTATGGCAGTGTCGACAGCCTCAGGATGACCGCTGCTTTTTTCGAAAAAATAAAGGTTGACATCTGACAGCGTACGAAGAAGAAAAAGAAGAAGAACCCCTTGGCAGTTGAAAATCAAAAAGATCAGAATGGAGGGACAAGAGTATTTGGAAAAAATAACGAAATTCCTTCCCAATATGCCACCTATTCTCCTCAAGCCTTTTTAGCCATAGGAGTAAATAACAAAAAGAACCAATCAACGGCTTTCTCCATATCTACCCAGACTGCCAATGTGCATTTATTTGTCTGGAAAGCATATTTGGTCTCTTGTTTGATACATTTTAGTTGGTCTTTCATTTCCTTGTTGTCTGAAGCCAGCTTGTTGTATAATCTAGTTGTTTCTCTTCAGGTGCCACTTTAGTCTAGTATTTACCAGTCTTTCTATCAGTTTACCTGTTTGGCTAAGCAAGATGATGGTCTGTAACTGTCAGCTTTTATTATGGCTTTACCATGTTATAATATAGAAATCATAGCTGCTTATTTCCCCATTTGTGTCACTGCCCCTTATTTACAACTTATGTTTATGATTTCTAGTAGTTTATTTTTACTTTTGGTTTCAACATTCCATTTGTAATTTCATCCTTTCCTGGAGATTTTTTGTTTTTTAACTGTTCTAGCACATCATCTAATTCTTCCAGGGTAAATTTTGTCATCATGTGTTCCTCTGCTACAATTAGTATTTGCCACTTCGATTTAAGTCTGAATTCATATCACTCTTTCTTTTTGTTGAAATGTTTGTTTTGGTAATCATGCTTTTTCAACAAATATATTTGTTACACACTTTCCTGTTAGCAGATTTATATTTTCTTCTAGTGTGATATTTTTGTGTTTTTATGGTTTCATTGTTCAGTGACTCCTAATTTCAATAGTTTTGTACCATTTTTATCTAGATTGAGGTGCTCAGTTATTTTCTTTTCAGCTGTTTCTTGTTACCTCATCCATAGTTTTGCTGTACTTTGTGGCTTTCTTTAGTTGGATATTACTTTCCAGGGTTTGGTCAATTTTTTCCTTATTCTCTGGCAGTCAATAGTTCTTTTTGAAGCTTCTGACCAGTATGGTATGTAGAACTTTCTAGTTCCTCTGGGAATTTATGCCATTGCTGCTTTCAATATTACTCAGTAAAACTTATCTACCCTTTCTTATGTCATGTGTTGATGTTCTTGCAATACTTCTGGATTATTCTATAAATTGTTTTCAGTTTGCCCTTTTCTAGTTCCATCATGGAAGAGACTTCTGCTGTGGTGGTGTGTAATTGAGACTAACAGCCAATTTAATTTGTTTTTAAGGTAATTTCCTCCTATTTGCTCTTGAACTGTTCTATGTATTTCTTCTTCTTTGTACACTTTCAGATGTCAACATGAATATTTATAAGAAAGCAGTGGTTTGCATCAGGAAAAAGTATCTCTATATGGCTTGTCCAGAAATGGTATTGGTGATGGCCACACATGCTTTCTTTGTTCTTTGAATCTTGGACACCATACAGTAGATGCTCCGCAGTAATTTTGTCAGTGCTCCAGACACATCCATCTAAATGTCACATTCTTCGTTTTCTGAACAAATGCTATCATGGTCTAGTGTGGCTTGTGCAGAGCCTAAATATTACTACCGGCTAGCCTCCGTTGAGCTGGTAATATGCGTCATTTGGTTGATGGCATGTGTGCTTCACGTCCAACTTGTTTCTGTAACTACACCTGGTAAATCTCTTGGCCTCCTCATAGATTATATCTATATCAGGTTGAGGTAGGTTTCTACTTTCTTGTGACTGTCAAAAATATTGAAATGAGATGGAATCCCCTGTGTCACAACTCTCCTGAACAAGTGACATAGTTTATAGAACAACATTTTTACATTATTAGTTCCTTTAGGTCTGCATTTTTCTGCTTCCCCAGTGTCGCACCCACTGACAGCGCATCTGTGAAGAGAAAGTATCATTCGCAGGTCTTTGATGTGCCAGTATCTTATCTGCAAAGCAGCAGGTGTTTTTGAAATACAGTTTTACCTTCTCCTAGATTAGCTGCCTTCCTAGGCTTATAAGTCTCATCAACTCAAAGCATTTATATGTTGTTTTTTTTTGTTTTGCGTTCACCTTATTTCTATTCCCCAAGGTGGTGTGCGTTGCACTCTGCACTATGTTTTTATTTTGTGCCTGTCTGCCCAGTGCATCCGACTTCGGCATGTATTTTATATAAGGATCTGCTTCCTCCTGCATTTTCTAAGTTTTTGCTTCCCCGGGATAACAGCGACTGCTGTGAATTGGGGAGTGAACCCAGTACTTACGGGTTGTGAAATGTGTCGCGTAACCACTAGCCCACACCGTCACCTTTTTATCTCGTTTTAGGGGACCAGTTACTTCCTATCGTCCCTTCTCCTGCTGGTATAAACAGGTGTTTCACAGAAAGGCCAGTAATTGGACATTTGCTGTCGCTAACCTCAATGGGCTAGAAGCATTGCATCAGTTGATTGAAGGAGAAGCTTCCAGTGGCTATACGAGATGTGTGCCTTGTGAGTATTTGATTGGATTTTAGACAGCTTATCCTCCAGTTACAATAGCTATGACAGCATTTACGACCCACAGATGTGTCCAAGACTAGGTATGTTGTAGAGTTGCTGTCAGAGAGACGTGATGTTCCAATGACGTTAATATGACTTTATGATGTGAAAGTGGAGTATTTTCAACAACAGGATCAGAGTATTAATTAATGTGAACAATAAAGGAAGAAAATGCAGGTAGCTTGTTTTGTTTTCTATCAGCCTGCTCTGAGCCGTGCCCCCCCCCCCCCCCCCCCCCAAGAAAACAGATTGACATGTTGAAATTGCCGTAAACCTATTTAAACTTCCTTACACAGCGCATTAACAATACATAATAAGTAAATTCTGAACAGAGCTTGAGATTCTAAGAACAAAAAAGGGAATTAAAAATTTGTCTGAATGCATATAAAAAGTAACATGACTGTATTACTGTCAAAAAGCATGTTCTTACCCTTTTCCACTGACTTATGTAAGACATTTTTCTTCTTCCTGGCATATTCTCTGAAATGAATTGAGACCATGCATAAAAATGAAGCAGAGTTAAATTGTTGTTTGTGAATGCCCACAATGAGTAGATTACTCTTTTGTGCGCCCTGAAAAGTTAAGTGGCGGGTTGCAGTAGCTTTCCTCACATCCTGAATGTGCTGATGAAGGTGGAGTGCGGTCCTCCAGGCGGTTGTACTATGCTTGGCTTCATCTACGTGTAGCTCACTACTACAGGGATCATGTCGAACCTCAACTTATTAGCCATCATGTTGTCCTTGGCAACAGCCTGTTTCCAGGGCGACCAATGAAGTGGTCAGGTGAGGGTCTTGGTCAGTATATTTCTCCTGAACCTGGCTAACATTGTCTGATCAGTGCGTTTTGCCAGACCAGGCGTTAGACTCATCGTCCCAGAGTTAAATTAACATAAAATTAGTATAAAATATCTGATTCATTTTCTTCAAATGCTTCCTTTTGTAATAAAAATGATGTTAAATGTCCACAATGAATAAGACTACTCTTTTGTGTGCCCTGAAGAGGGCGCTAAGTGGCGGGTTGAAGTAGCTTTCTTCACATCCACCAATGAAGGTGGACTGATGTTCTCCAGGCAGTTCTGCTCTGTGTGTCACTTAGTACTACTGGGATACTCTCCATAAGTAAGCCTACCTTGCTGAGGTTGGAGAGTTTGCACTCCCCTATGATCCAAAGAGCTATGTCAGCAGGAGTTTTACTCCTGGCAGGGTCACCCAAGCCGAACAGGATTTTGAAGAAGTGCCAGAGAAAAGGGCTGAGGAGCAGGTCACGCCCTATAGTGTAGCTGCAGAACCCACTGGCACGTGGTACGTGCTCTGGGCTGCACTAATCCATCCCCACTTTATGGATGAAATGCATTCTTGCTTGTTCTTTACTTTTTTGTCCTCTATCATTTATTGCAATGGATGATGAAGCGATGCAGGACACCAGACACAGCACCCCTGCCTCTTTGTGACGATCTTCCAGGTGGTGGGGGATGCCACACATACCATCACTACAGAAGGGCTGGCAAAACTGACAGAAGAATGATGAGATAGCTGACCCAGATGAATATGATATGTCCCTGGCAGGACGTGACGGTCATGGCAGAATCTGCAGTTTGGTTCACGTAGTGGGTCTAATCTATTCAGATGTTTGTTGAGAGGGGCATGGCATGTTCTCAGCTTGAAGATCAAACTCTGGTCTCTTCAGTTTCTTGGCTGGGTCCTGTAGATCTGGTTTTGCTTGGTTTTTTAAAATATACTCAGCCTGTCTGGGATGTGGCCCACTGATCTAGCCACTCCTGTCTACAGTTATTTTTCAGGAGTTACTTGCAGGTTTGTAGTGTGATGCTAGGTGGTGGCTGTGGTAGCATTGCCCGATTTCTGGTCAGCTCATCAGCCTTCTCATTCATGGGACTCCAACATGGCCAGGTATCCACCGGAGCACTACTTCCGATCTATAAGAGGTGGACAATTGGTCCATTAATTTGTAGATGTTATTAAGATCTGGAGACATTCTGTTTTCCAAGTCTTGGAGCGTAGACTTTTAATCTGCAAAAACAACGATCTCCTCAGGCTGTATAGTGCCGCTTTCAAAATCTGAGATTATTCTGCACAAAACTTTTTCTATTGCTATTATTTCTGCATCATAATTAGAAAAGGTCTCTCCACAACGGCCAAAGATGTAGGGGTTGTCTTCTTGGTGCAGGTTATAGTATTTAATTACAGCGACATATCCAGCGTTGATGGTAGCCCCGGTGGCAGATCCATCTGTGTATACTTGGATGTATTGTGTATATGAGTCTTCTGCAAAGATGGTAGGGTGTTCCTGTTGGCAGAGGGGTCGGAGAGTACAGTTCTTACTGTGGGGGTAGTCGCCTGCCAGCAAGGTGGTTCATTATTAATGACCGCCATAAGCTTCTACTCTCTAGGAGGTGGTGTTTATCGATAGTCTTGCGCCTCTTTTAAGAACGATGTCTTTTTTATTCTATGCTTTTGGTCCCAATGTTCTACCATTATCCTATTCTCCCCCATAGTGTCCCTTCTGAAGTATCTTTCACGCTTTTCCATGACAGAGCGTTCTCATCTAAGGTCTAAAGGTTTGATATTAGATTTAATTTCGCATGCACCTGTCGGCATTGTTTTCGTGGCACCACTTATAAACCGTAGAGCATGATTTTGAACTTTGTTCAGCTTGTGTAAGAGGCTTTTGTTTGCAATGGCTTGGAGGGGAAGTGAATAGTCAATCACTGAATGGACATATCCAATGTATAACTCCCCCCCCCATCATCCATAAGTAGAGAGGTGCTGGATGAGTCTGAGTCTTTTGGAAGCCTTTTCAATCAGCTTGTCAATATGGGGTTTCATAGTCAGTCTACATTCAAGCTCGACTTTGAGGTATCTCGGGGTTTAATTTCACTCCATTTATTTTGACATTGATATTTTCCTCTTTAATTTTTTTATTTAAGTTGAACACACTGAACACAGCTTTCTCCCCATTAATTTCAAGCTTCCAAAAACTGACAATATATAGAGATGGTTGTCAGATTCATGTTCATATTTTTGGTGATGGGTTTCAGATGTTTTCATTTTGACCAGGTCATCCACAAACCTTTATGAGCAGGCGACAAGAGCAGTCTCTGCAGAAGGAACTCTAGGTGATTGGTTCTGCACGGCGATGGATGTGATACAGGACTGCATACTCTCCCCAACACTCAATATATTCTTGGAGAGAATAATGGAGACGACCTTAGAAGGACATGTTGGCACGGTTAAATTAGGTGAAAGACTTATCACAAACTTCCGATTTGCAGATGATATTGATGTATTGGCAGGCACAGAAAGGCAACTCCAAGATTTGATTGGTAGATTGGACACAGCGGTCCAGAGTTTTGGTATGGAAATAAATGCAGATAAAACAAAGCTCATGACTAATAACATAGAAGGGTTTAAATCTGTAATAGAGGCAAATGGGCAGGAACTTGAGGTGGTAGAACATTTCAAATATCTGGGATCATTGATCAGTAAAGAGGGATCGCAGCCAGGGGTAATTGCAAGAATAGCACAAACAACAGCGGCGCTTACTCGGCTGAAACCTATATGGCAAGACGAAGCGGCTCGCCCTCTGCATAAAAGTTAGACTAATG
Organism: Ariolimax columbianus; assembly: GCA_036924085.1. Lineage (NCBI taxonomy): Eukaryota > Metazoa > Mollusca > Gastropoda > Stylommatophora > Arionidae > Ariolimax > Ariolimax columbianus. The sequence goes on along the minus strand of JAVGWX010000007.1, from coordinate 58,066,270 downwards.
AGCTCTTTGGTGATTTCAATATTTCTGTATGCCTGCGAGACCTAGACCATTACAGCAGATATCTAGGTCAGAATACATGCAATGGAAATGAGGTGCTATAGAAAACTCCTAAATGTTACATATAAAGATCGTGTCACGAACGTAGAAATACGACAGAGAGTTGAAAATGCTATTGGCCCTTTTGAAGATCTGCTCACAACAATCAAAAGACGAAAGATGGCCTGGTGCGAGCACGTCGCGAGGTCCAACCGAATTACCAACTCGATATAGGGCGAGGACGTCCAAGGAAGAGGTGGGTGGACAACATCACTGAGTGGTCAAGCCTTCGTCTCAGTGAGATACAACAGGCGGCGACAGACAGAGAAAACTGGCGTATGATTTTGGGAGTGTCTTCAAGTGTGCCCCAACGATCTGGGGAACTGAGACGCTAGTTCAGTCATGCACAACATATTGACCAGGTGTCGTGTCAGGGTCAATGCACGGACCAAGACCACAATCTTTCTTCCATGCAGTTCCCTGGAAACAGGCTGTTTTCAAGACAACCTGGCTGATGAGATGTGGATCGCTGTGATCCCCGCAGTAGTGAGTACCTGGCAGATGGAGCCAAGCATAACACAACTGTCTGGAGGACTGCGGCCCACCTTCATCAGCATGCTCGGGATGTGAGGAAAGCTACTACAACTCACCACTTAATTAACGTCCTTTTCAGGGCGCACAAGAGAACAAACTTACTCATTTTAGGACACAACTACCAATTATATATTTTCATGTTATATGTAGTTATTTCGTCTTCTTCTTCGTACGCTGTCAGACGTCAACCTATATGTAGTTATTTGATTTACCAGCCAGAAAAATACTGAACTTAATGATTTAAGAGCAGTACTCTGTCAACTATGCCAGCAGACCGCACCAAAAAGAGTAGTGGTACAGTGGGTTCCATCCCATTGTAACATCCAAGGCAACAAAGAGGCAGACAGACTGGCAAAAGAAGGTGCAAGACTACCATAAACAGATTCTAGTGTGACCTACGAAGAGTCCAAAAGGCTTTTTAGAACCAGATACATGGCCAAATGGGAAACAGAACATACTGGCTACACAAAAAATGATGCCTACTACCAATTGAACAGAAGAGAGCAGGTCGTGGTCTTCAGACTTCGCACAGGCCACAACAAACTGAGGTACCACCTATTCAATAAATTGAAGATAGGTGGCACTGACGAATGCAGTTGTGGTACCGGAAAAATGACCGCTGAACATCTGCTGCAAAACTGCCCGAAATACGAGGACCAGAGAAAGCACATGTGGCCATCACCAGTGGCAACACTAGACAAGCTCTATGGCAGTGTCGACAGCCTCAGGATGACCGCTGCTTTTTTTGAAAAAATACAGGTTGACATCTGACAGCGTACGAAGAAGATTTGATTTACTTTACATTATTTGTCTCACATCTTACTAAGACGTTGTCAATAGCTCTGTTGTATCAATAACACTTGAAATATCATCTGAGAAACAATGAGACAATACAATGGTTTATCAAATAATCTGCTTCTTCATTCGTTCTCAATGACCCACTACCTAGACCCAAAAAGTGCTTTGCAAGTAGAAAGATGTAGTCTGGAGAACAGGATACGTTGTGTTGTAGTTTTACAGCTTGACTGCGATAATTGTACACTTTGGTCTAACACATCCAACTTCAGCAGACATTTTTTAGTACCGGGTAAGCCTTCCCTCTTTGATCCGTTCTCCTTAGCCAGCCTGTCCCCTGTTGCAGCCTGTTATCCAGAATTACCACGTGAAGGTGGAAAAGGGTCTTAGCAGCTCTGGTTAAATGGCCCTGACATTAGCAGTCAACTATGGGTCGCTGACCGCTGCATCGCATGGACTGCCCAGCTTCTTGATTCCTATCAAACAACCAAAACCTTTTCAGTTCCCTGTTCAGCATAACACTTCAACAAATACATGTCAAGTCATCAAGCCAGTCTATATCTGTTGATGTTTATGTGGCTTAAGTGTCTACAGGATGAAGTAGGGTAGCCAGCCTGTCCTTAGTCGCCTTTTACAACATGTCTAGGAAGAAGCAATTCAATTCAAGCAGTTCTACATCCCAATAAATAGTAAATGTCAATTAAATTATAAAGTAAGGCAGCTCATAAGCTGCAGTGGTCAGCGATCCATAGCTGACCGCTAGCGACAGGGCCACGACCAGAGCTTCCAAGACCCTTCTACACCTCCACGCGGTGATCCTGGATAACAGGCTGCAGCAGGGCAGACTGGCTAAGGAGAAGGGATGGAAATGGGAATGCTAACCCGGTACTCAAAAAATGCTTGCAGAAGTTGGATGTGTTGGACCGAAAGGTGCAAATATCGCAATCAACCTGTAACCTATGACACAACGCATTCTGTTCTCTGGACTACATTCTGCTAATTAAGCCCTGTCAGGGTTTGGTAGCGGGAGATTGAGAACGAAGCCAAGCCAAATTAAAGTAATATTAAAATTTTCTCACCCATACTGTGACTGCAGCTCTTCAGTTAAATATAACACACTGGTCCTACCTGGATGTGCTCGCAGAATCTGAAATAGAAGATGCGATAAATATGGAATACCCACAGGAGATATGATATTAGCACTGAACTATGGAGCACCATGAATTTCATATTCTGCTTTCAACATCGAACAGGGGTTGGAGATGTGGAGTGGTTACATGTCTGATAACAGTTGATAAAAACACATATCGGTAATGGCTCAGAGACAGACGCCATAATGAAACTTGAGTCGGATATGTTTTTCTTCTTCTCATTCACTGTGTTTTTTTTAATTATGTTCAGTTATTAAGTCCAGTTCTTGAGATGTTTTTTTATTCGCCTTTTTTCTCTATTACCTAAGGCGGTGTGCGTTGCACAATATTTTTATTTTGTGCCCGTCAGCCCAGTGCATCTTCTTCTTCTTCATCGTACGATGTTTACAGCGATATATGTTGCACTGTTTTATTTTGTTATGCCTGTCGCTCAGTGCATCCGATTTCAACAGGCGTTTCTGTAGGGATGCCCTCCTTAGCCTTTGGCTGTCCCCAGCCTAACTGCAAGGCAGCAGTTCCAGTGCATCTGACTTTGGTATGCATTTTATGTGCATGTCTGCATCCTCCTGCATTTTCTAAGGGTCTGCTTCCCCGGGATAACGTCTGGTGCTGTGATTGTGGAGCGAACCCAACACCTTCAAGTTGTGAGCCGTGTCACTTAACCACTAGGCCACGCCATCCCAGTGGATAAAGTTTGAGGTGGCGGAGTGTTCTTCAAGGCTCCCAAATAACTTTGCATGGAGGTTTGTCTCCGTTATGCGAGTGCTCAGTACACAGTTGAATAAGCGTACAAATAATTCTTATTCATTCACTCTAAAACAAAATCGAATCCATGTCCCTCATAAATGCAGTGATCAGTTTCAGGTTTAATTATTATACAATTTATCCTGCAATTAAATGAGCGTCGACGAGGTGATGTCCCTTTGCTCCTTTTGTGGAACCAGCAGACCTGAAGAACATGTTCGATCATTTGTTTGTTCTCCTACATTGGTACATGTCTGTGTGCCCAATTTCTAATTAATTCTGCAGTCTGAATATTGTCACGATCTCTCATTGCTATATCAGATCATGGGTGTTCTCTGTGCCCTTTAGCCTTGAAGTTAATTTGCAAAATTTGTCTTTATTTCTTCATATTAGCTCTAGTTAGGAATTTGCTTCCTCCCTAATTGTCTAGTCTATTTGCCTCCTCAGTTTCATGTATCTTACAATGTGCAGGAATACATAGAATTTTTTGCTTTGTTAAAATTGTAGCTGGTATTCATGAGTGCCTCTAAGAAACTGTTCAATTCATTTTTCTTATGGCGTGTGAAGGCTATTATGATATAGAATTTGTAAAGGAAAACTATCTTGTCTCTTCGGCATGCTCCTTGTTTTTCCTGATGGCTATTGCAGCTATTATTAGTGCCACAGTTCTGAAGATGTCTGAGAATTTTTCAATGGCCATTGACATTTTGATTTTGTGTCCATTGTTTAATTTTGTGTAAACGATTAATTGTTTTTATGGTTTCTGGGGGCCATTATAACCAATAAGGAATCTGTAAGAAAAACTATTTTGATTCAGGCACTCTTCTTGCTTTTTATGAACAAATGACATAATTGAAAGGAATACTTACTTGGAATTCTGGTATTCAAACAGACAAGTTGTGCCTGCTACCATGTAGATTTTCCACAGCATGTTCCTTATTTTTCAAGATTTACTTGCTATGGCTTACTAGACATGGGGAAATATAGTTTGCTCAAAAATGCCTTCGTAAGTCAGATGTGTTGAACTGAAAGGTGCAAATATCGCAGTTAAGCTGTAAACTACGCGATAACACAATCCGCTCTCTGGACTACATTCTACTACTTGCAAAGCCCTTTTCAGGGCTTGGTAGCAGGAGATTGAGAACGAACGAAGCCAGGTCTTTTTTTTGATTTCGCCTCATTTCCTCTTAACCTTCCGGTTGTGAGCCGTGCCACTTAACCACCCCGTCCCCTGAACCAATGGATCTGTATATAGTGTGAAAGCATGTAAGCTTTAGTTCAAGCTGCAAATAGCTGGTGCATAATAAATCCATGGTGATACACAGACCACAATAACTTAGTAGATTAGTTTAGTAACAATAAACAGTGTAGCAATTGCAATAGAGTGTTCACTTGGCTTAGCCTACAGCATAATCAATTGAATTTGGAAAGTGTGCTCGCGGTGGGTGCCCAGACAATAATTGACTGGTGAACACAAAATTAACCAAATGGACCTGTCCTTGCAGTCTCTCTCTTGGTATGCAGATGAAGGAGAAGACATATTTAACATGACTGCTACTGGAAACGAATCATGGGTGCATCATAACCAACATGAATCAAAGCATGCTTCAATGCAATGGAAACATACTTCACCTTTAGCCAAGACATTTAATGTTCCACCAACAGCAGTAAAAGTTATGCTTAGGGTGTATTGGGATTTGCACAAAGAAGAGTTGTTAACCAATTTCCAGAAAAAATGTGACAAAGTGATTGCTGTATTGTACTATGAAGTTCTGACACTGGGTGCTATTCAAAGAAAACATCCAGGCCTGCTGACTAGAGGAGTCTCCTACATCATGACAATACTAGAAAACATATGGCTCGATTAACCTAGGAGAAAATTTAGCAACTAAGGTGGCAATTTTGTATCTACCCTGCAGCCCCAACTGATTTCCACCTGAATGATGCCCTAAAAATCCACCTTGGCAGAAGACATTTCACAAATGACTAAGAGGTTGAACATCAAGTGCATATGTGGTTGAGGCAGCAGACAAAACACTTCAATGATGCAGGTTTTGGTGCACTGATAAATCAATGGAATAAGTGTGTAAATGTTGATGGAAATTACTTTGAGAAATAAGGGACAATAATAAATGGTTTTCAAGTTTGTATCTCCTTTAGTTCTTTTTCTATTTGACCTTTGTGACCTATTTACTGTATTTCCAAGTATACAAAGTAGATTTCAGGTAATTTTGTTTCTATAATACTATAGATAATACTGTACATTTTTTTGTTTATGTCTGTGGAAATTGTGTGTGTGTGTGTGTATGTGTATATATATATATATATATATATATATATATATATATATATATATATATATATATATATATATATATATATATATATATATATATATATATATATATATATATCATCATGTAGCATGTCCTTTGTAGAACGTCGCTCCCATCACAGTCTGTCTGAAAGAAACTCGTTCTCTTGCCAAAACTCCAGCCTCCGCCAGTCATACCCAGGCCTTCCTGGATATCTTGGTGCCATCGTCTTCTTGGTCTACCCCTTCTTCTTTTGCCTGGCACGATACCTTCCATTCCCGTTCTCTCAAGGCCGTTGTGTCTCTTGATGTGACCAAAGTATTTGCATTTTCTAGCCAAAATGGAATTGATAAACCAGTTCTCCTCTATACTCAACTCTTGCAGAATGTCTACATTTGTCTTTTTCTCTGTCCACCTACTCTGGATGAGCTTAATAAGGCTATCAACTACCTCTCAAATAGCAAAGCACCAGGGGGAGATGGTATCCCAGTAGAAGCCACCAAATGCGGGAAATCAGCACCAGCTCAGTCGATGTTTGATGTTCTATGCCTCTGCTGGGAGAAAGGCGCAGTCCCTCAAGATATGCATGACTATTTACAAAAACAAAGTTGACCACAGGGACTGCAATAATTATAGAGGGATCTCGCTCCTGAGCATTGTGAGCAAAGTTTACGCCTGCATGCTACTAAACAGGTTGAGGCTACTCGCGGACAGTGTGTACCCAGAATCCCAGTGTGGCTTTAGAGTAGGTAGATCAACAACGGATATGATTTCCTCGCTTCGCCAAATCCAGGAGAAGTGCAGAGAACAAGACCAGCCTCTCTTTATGATGTTTCTAGATCTTACCAAGGCCTTCGACTTGGTTACTAAAAAGGGTCTATTCGAACTCCTCGAGAAGATTCGGCTGCCACCCAAAACTGCGTAGCATGATAAATTCTTTTCACACTGATATGAAGGGCTCAGTTCTATACGATGGATCATCTTCAAACACTGTTCTCATCAATAGTGGAGTACGGCAGGGAAGTGTGCTCACGCTGACCCTCTTTGGGATCTTCTTCTCCATGCTCCTATTCTACGCTTATGACACGTCTGTGGGCGGTGTTTATCTGCACACCATGTCAGATAGGCGACTGTTTAACATGTCCCGACTGAGTGCGAGGACTAAGGTGAGGACTGTGCTCATTAGGGAGATGCTATTTGCGGATGATGCAGTTCTGGTGCCTGGGGGAGGCACCTACCTCCTACCAGGCGCGTCAGCAGGGTTGCGGATTGCTGAAAGGCCTCCTAATTTGGAGGTTAGCTGCGAATAAATAAGTAGCCGTGGACAAAAACGGGTCGGCAGGCATGGAGGCTGTAAGGAGGCAGCCCCTCCACCATGCAAAGACACAACAGGCTAATCACCTGTTTGTCTTAAAACAACTATTACAAGTCTAAACACAGAGAAAACCGGACTGACCTCAACGACGACGAACAGGCGAGAAATAAGGACCACGATTTACGGAACATGGAATGTACGAAGTATAAACGGGAAAAGAACAAGAACTAATAGAGGAGATGAAGAGAGCAAAATTGACAGTCCTGGCACTTACCGAAACAAAGAAAAAGGGACAGGGCGTTCTGGACCATGACCACGTCTGGACCACGTGTTTGAGCCATCTCATATGGATGGATGCAGAGCAAGGTTCATATACAGGGTGTAACTTGTTTATGTATACAATGTGCTCTGCCCTAGGTTAGAAGATTATGCTATTTTAGTATGTTATTATTTTTGTTTGGGTGTGTAATTTCTTAATACATTGTCCAGCAGATCCTTTTATTCATCGGTTCACTTTCTGTAAGGCATTTTGAAGTATTTGTTTTGCTGTCTGCATGTTTATTTGTTTACAATTTTTCTTAGTTAGCCTTATTTCTCTATTCCCCTAGGCGATGTGCGCTGCACTTTGTTTTATTTTGCGCCTGTCGGTACAGTGCATCCGACTTCGGTATGCATTTTATGGGGATCAAACCCAGCACGTTCGAGTTGTGAGCCGTGTCACTTAAACCACTAGCCCACGCTGTTCCCTGTTTATTTAAACCATGCTTACCCCTAGTTATGCTAGTCTGGTCATTTTCTCAATGTCTGATATATCTAAATGCCCTGGACTCTATCAGTAGATGACTTTGATATTTGCATCTCATCAATTGTTTCAGCCAGCTATGTTACTTCTTTGTTGTTAGTTGCATGTAGCTCTAATCTTGAAACAGTGAAGACTGCATTATTGGATGGGTTTTTTTCTTTCCTGATTGGAACTGCAGAAGTATTAAGTGGAAAGTTGTGTTTATTGCTGTAATTTTTGTTTGCTATGAAAGGACGCAAAGAGTGAACTGGAAAGAAAAAAGGTCAAAAGAGCAAGTGTTTAGTGATTACGAGCAAACAGACAACTAACAAAAAAGTATAAAAAAGGTAAATTATCTTGGACAATATGACACACGAAGATCTTCTATTGAAAATTCTGGAAGCCAAAATCGGAGAAAAGAACAAGTATATCATGCTGGCGTGGAAGAATATATGGGTGCAGTCACATACTCAGCTGAAGAGATCTGCAGAGAACAGTGGAGCAATTTGATCAGACGACCAACACCAGTCTCCAGACTGACTAACCTGCTGATGATGAGATATTACAGTATTCTCCTCATGGATCATGCAGTTCTACATGTATTGCAATTTGAGTACTTTTTTCACGGTCCAAGTCCAGCTTTTATTGTCGTCTTAAAAGCACTGTGTTAGGGTAGCTGTCTATTGTTTCAACGGTTGCCGTCATTAATTTTATGGGTTGGTTTCTCTTGTTACTATAATTTCAAAAAGTAGGGTTCTTCCTATATGTGGTTTTAACACCTTTCCTGTGTAAATGGGTAAACAACATGACATTTTTGTGCTATTTCCAGTATTTGTGGAAGATCATTTCGTTCTGCTAAGGTTATTGATATTTGCAATGGAGAATTTTGTTTTAGTCTGCTAATTGGTTTCCAGTTTTCGATCAGCTGTTTATTTTGTGTTCTTGACTCATTTTTATATATCATTCTGTACCCTTAAGTACTGTGGGTTCATGCCTTCCATAGGTTCTATGTTGGCATATGTTGGTGTGGTTCTCCTGCAAATAAACTTGAAAACATTTTTTTTCATTTTATTAAACTTCTTCTGAGTTTGTTTGCTCATTGTTGTTTACAGTGGGCAGATTGTAGTCCATAATAGATTGAACATAATCAAGGTATAGAGCTCCCTTAGATTTCCTTTTTCTGCTTCCAGTGGTGTTTAGACCAAGTCCAGGCATCTTCTGGTTTTATCTTTGGACCTTCAAGTTATGGGGGAAGTCTTTTATCTAATGTATATGAGGAAGAGAGACCAGCTTAACACACACACAGATTCTTGTGTTAACCATTCTGGTTTTTTTTTTAAATACACGCCAACAACTCTACAGACAGTCAAATAACTAATGAAAACTGTGAACAAAGAGGATTGACTGAATAGATGGGCAATGTGGAATACTGGGAGAGAAATCTACAAACAAATGGCTATGCCAAATCCCAAACACAACATCCACCTCCTGAAAAGGAGATATCTAAGCACTATTGGCATTTTCCAGCTTCACACTCAACACGTACAACTTAGAATAAATCACTTGAACAGAATCCAATTACAACATACTTCAGAGTGCCAGCTGTGCATACATCCATATGAGACTATTGTACACCATCTTTTCAAGTGTCCTTTGCTTGACAGTGTTAGCAGAGCCTCATCCTCTGAGGCTAGATATAAAATGGAACACTCTATACGGAACTAAAAAACAGCTCACAAACACTTGCAGATACCACTATTTGACACTGGTCCAAGGGTTTGGAGCCAACAGGCCACTGGATCAATAACCAACCAACGATTCAAGAAACACTAAACAGGGAAGACAAAATGTATATTTTCTATCCACAAATAAATTAACTATATGGATAGTTTAGTTAGTTTGTCACGGGGTATACTCATTGAATATTATTATGTAGACTATACAACAGAAACCTGTTTGTTTATTTGCTAGGTTATGGATCATAGCACTTGAAATTGATGTAACTTTAAATCAATTAATATACAAAACAACACTGGCAACAATGATATAGTCTAATGATTATGAACCACAGCTTACCACTTACAGTATCTGAATCTCCCTGCGCTGCTAGTGCAAAATTATGTAAATTTGACCTTCTCCTAAATCTGTCAAACCAGCCTTTGCTAGCCAGAAATGTTTCTTCCACTGATGTCCCTCCTCTTTCAGCCTTCATTGTATTAAACAGACTTAGAGCTTTCGCCTGGATAAGGGTTGTACTTAAAGGAATATTGTGTCTGATTTGGTCTTGAATCCACACATGTAAAAGTTGTTCCATCTCGCCAATTAAACTGTCCCGCTTTCTAATGAGTTTAGTATGACCTGGCGTGGCATGTTTAATTTCTTCTAACACTCTGGCTTTATTCTTAATAATTGTACCAACTGTTGTGCGAGGTATGTACAGCTGACGGCCAATATCAGTCACGGACCTGCCTTGCTCATTCAGTTGTATTATTTCAAGCTTTTCTTGCAAATTGAGAACTTTGTGGGTTCGTTTAGCTTTCTCAATAAACGTAGATGCCATTATGAATATTATGATCAAAAATATAAGTATGAATACAAAAGTAGAAATATAAACACGCACTGCGCACAATTTCTAAGATATATAATAATATATAATATATCCGAACGATTCTGAAAACGCCGATCGAACAAGATGGCGCGGGCGGCGAAACATGACGAAATAGCGAAACACGCGACGAGCCAATAGGGGATAGTTATATTTAAAATGCTGTGAAAGAAGGAAGTATTGGAACGCCACCGATGAAACAGCGGGGGTTTGCTATATATTTTTATCATTAAGTTCCAAAAATTAGAAACACAATTGACTAGAAAGTTAGAAGCATGATTATTGGATTAATGGATTCTCCCTCACTCAGTCACTCATGTCTCCCTAGATTGGTTTCAACATTTAACAAAGGATTTGATTTATAAATTCTGAACTAAAAACGTATCATGCTTTTTTACAAACCTGTTTAATGCGTGGAACAAGACGACCATCTAGAAAATAATTTGAATTAGGCATGTTTAACGTAGCATCCGTTTCTTCGCGTGTTTGTTTATGAAATTGAGCCCCCTGTCTTTGAATGAGTTATCTTTCCTTTCCCGTAAAAATGTGCATTCGTTTTCTTTCAAATATTATCATCAAGCGTCGTGCGTTCGTGATCACTTACTTCTACGACTAAATGTTCTTGAAGCAAAGCAGCACGCCAGACACTCTCTATTTTCATGTGTGTTTGTCTTATATTTCTTTTCTTAACTTCAATCTTTCCCGTTGTCAAAATATCGCTCACACCGCCTTGCCTGAGAGTATGTCTTTTTTTGTTCATTACCAGTGATCGTGTGATATTTTTTTCTCTTGCCATATATCTTCGTTGTATTCTTTAAATGTCCAGGGCATGCGAAGCATTCTTCTTAAGTACTACATTTCTGTCGGTGACAATTATTTCGCTATTTGTTTATTCATCATCCAGGACTTACATCTGTTACGCAATATTAGAACTAAGTAAACACTGCAAGACCCTTTCGCACTCTCATTCTCTCTCTCTCCCTTTCTCTCTCTCTCTCTCTCTCTCTCTCTCTCTCTCTCTCTCTCTCTCTTTTACTCAAACACCATACATCCACACACACATTCTTTGACATTGATCTATTAGATGCAAAATACAGACAGATATATCAACTAATCAAAGATAGACCAGAAATAATATTGACATCGAAGGAGGAAAAACAAACGATGGCTTGAGTATTTCAAAGAAAGAAACATCAAACATCCTACCAGCAGAGTAAACCATGGATTTGTTTATACTGTAACCCGCCAACTAGGATGTAAATCCAAAAGGCAATACTGAAAGTTAAGAAATGGAAAGCAAGCAGACTCAGGCGGATTAGCAATCTACTTCTTCTTTTGTCCTTCTGCCATTGCCATGATGCGTCGCAGAGAAGCGGAATGCACAGATTTCTTGTTATCAGCAGGTAGGAGGCTTGTATTGTCGTTAGATGCAACTTCCTGAGAGTGTCAGAGATACCCTTGATCCACCTACGTCGAGGTCGGCCCCTCGCACGTGGACCGTTGACCTGCATATGAGATGTCCTCGCTGCATGCTGGTCATAATGCATTCTGGGGATCAAGATGCTGAGCAGCGCATGAGTTTCAGTGGTCAGCGTCCCACAGCTGACTGCTAGCATCAGGGCCAGCGAATTACAGCTGCCAAGACCCTTCTACACCTCCAAGTGGTGATTCTGGATAACAGGCTGCAGCAGGGCAGACTGGCTAAGGAGATGGGATCGAAGAGGGAACGCTAACCCGGTACTCAAAAAATGCTTGCTGAAGTCGGATGTGTTGGACTGAAAGGTGCAAATATCGCAGTCAAGCTGTAAACTACGACACAACGCATTTCATTCTCTGGACTATATTCTGCTACTTAAGCCCTTTTCAGGGTATGGTAGCGGGAGATTGAGAACGAACGAAGCCTAGCCAAGCCATAAATGCATTCTGACTTAAAGACAACAACACTAATTTTTGGGGCGTCAATGTTGGCATTAACTGGGTTTATCCGAACTACCTGACTCAGTGTGATGTTGCGGATTAGGTTACGTGTTGTCTTCTCACAGAGCTCATCTTACAGCTCTTGATCTTGCTAGCAAAGACAGATTAGTAGTAGAATCTGTAATGTTAGATTATAGTTTAGGTCATATATATATATATATATATATATATATATATATATATATATATATATATATATATATATATACATATAAAACAAAGATTTTTCAAGAAAATATAGGAATAAGAGTGACCACAGCAACTACTGAAGACGGGTGTGTCGGACCAAAAGCTGGAAATATCACAGTCAAGCTGTAAGCATTCCGTTCTCCGGACTTCATCCTGCTACTTGCAAAGCACTGATCAGGGCTTGGTAGCGGGAGATTGAGAACGAACGCAGAAGAAGAAAAAGAAGAAAAAGAAGTCTACAGAATGGAAAGAAGGACATCTGATAAAATTATCCAAGAAGGGAGACGTGTCAGATTGCCCCAATCACAGGGGAATTAAAATGATGTCTGTGCTAGGCAAGATATTCAGCAAAATCTTCTTGAACAACTTAAAAGAAGAAAAACAAAACATAGCGCGTAAAGTAAAGAGAGCAGCAGAAATCGACTTTGAAAAAAAAAAACTTGCTCAAAAGATCAAGACTTACAGCACAAGAACTTATTTTCTTATCTTAGAAATAAACAGAGAACGCAAGACAAAGCAGGCCCACTCAAAGATAGCACAAGAAAATAAAAAGTGAGAATGCAAATATACTCAATCAGTACTTTAGTCTAATGAACGTAGAAGAAAAAACGCGAGTTTTAACTACGGGAACATATTCCAATAATTTCCGTGCAGAAGCGGAGGCACTGAAGGCTGCAGCTGAGCTTGTAATCCAAGATAAAGATATCCACAAAAAAAAACATAGTATTCCTGACTGATGCCGCATCAGTAATAGCAGCGCTAAAACAACACAAAGATGAAGATCTCGAGCAATGTATGTTCTCCCTGATACAGCTCTCAACAGAACACCCAAGGTTGGTCATACCGTGGATCCCATCCCATTGCAATATTGAAGGCAATGAAGCTGCAGACAAACTAGCAAAGAGTGGAGGAGCATCCATACAAACAGACCTGAGTATCACATATAATGAGGCCAAGACCATAATTTAAGCCAATTTCGGGGTAAAATGGGCTGATCAACACCCCGACTTCCGAAAAGAAGACAGCTACTATAACTTAACTAGAGAAGAGCAAGTCATCATCTTCAGACTGAGAACTAGGCATAACAGACTCAAGAGTAATCTTTACAACAAAATGAGAATTGGGGACAGATGACAGATGCCCACGTGGGGAGCATATCATGACCGTGGAACACATCCTACAAAACTGCATGCTTACGCAGGAAAAGAGAGAACAATGCTGGCCTCGTGAGACAGATATGAGACAGAAGCTGTATGGAGATGAAACAGCCTTACAAACAACGGTGTCCTTTGTAAGAGAAACCGGAACCTTGATCTGAGGATGAACGAAGAAGAAGAAGAAGAAGTACTTTAGTCTACACCAAATTTATAGAAGGGTGGGTGGAGAGGTATGGGCAGTGGATGTTATTTTTCTACACTTTGCGAAAGCCTCTAATAGAGAATCTCATCAAAAGTTGTTTAGGAATAGGCGGCGATTGGTGCAAGGTAAAACTTAACTTAACGTCTTTGTACTGGTTTATAAAGCTCTGCAGAGTCTGTATGGTCTTTGTACTGGTTTATAAAGCTCTGCAGAGTCTGTATGGAACCAGATTAATTTACATTTCCTTGCTCTGAAAGCTTTGTCCATCAAATCTATTCTTAAATGTATTAACTGTCCATACCTCCCCTACTTCCGGTGGCAATGCATTCCAAGCATTCACCACTCTCTGACTAACAAAATAATATCTAATCTGGACCTTTCGTTAGTAGCTATGACGAGCGTGTTGTGCCACATGGCTCGGAGTTGAGATCAATTTTGTTCTTGATATGTTTATAAATGACTTGGGTGAAATCGGATCCATGATTACAAAATTTGTAGATGATACAAAACTATGCAGATGTGTCTTGTCTAGAGAAAAGGTGGATCGGATACAATTCAAGAATAGTCAGATCGCTGGCAGATGTATATAAATGTACAGTCATCTACATAGGTATATCAAATATACAGCAATATGCAGTTTGAAAACATGATGGAATAGAATAATATTAGGAAGATAGAATAGAAAGTGAACGTAGGGGGTTTAATAGATCATACAGATACGGTGAATGAGCATGTCCAAGTAGCAGCAAAAAAGACAATAGCAATGTTAGGTATGATAAAAAGAAACATTAAACATATGAGCAAGGAAGTGAAAGTCAAAATGAATAAAGCAATAGTTAGATCTAGATTGGAGTACTGTGTTCATGTGTTCACATGTAGAGTTCTTATCGAAGAGGGGATATAAACGTACTGGAAAGGATGTAAAAAAGAGCGACAAAACTGATAATGGGATTCCAGAACGATAGTTATGAGGAAAAACTAAAAGAAGTCGGTCTACATTGTCTAGAAAAGAGAAGAATTCAAGACGATTTTAATACAGGTTTATAAGTTATTCTAGGAAAACAATAAATGCGACTATAACAAGTACAACCGACTACAAGAACAAGTGAGAACAGCTGCACATTAAAAAAAGAAATGTCCAGATTATATATTAAAGAAAACTGGACTAACGTGTACTTTAAAAAAAAATTAAATAAACAGGGATATATTTACATATTAAAATAACATCATTTGGTATGGTCCGCAGAAATATTCAAAATCGTTATCTCGCACGCGCTTTTGATGAAGTTGCACATCCCTGATCTAGAGTGTTGTTCGAAAAACAATTTTTGCAACCGAGAGCTTGTTTTTTTAGGCAGAATTCTATTAAAGTTATCTTTATTGGTTTTTGTGCCAAAACCCCAAACGGCCCGTGCAGACTTTTAAAAAAAATCTTCCTTTGCCTTTTTCATTTCCAATTTTCGCGGTGGAAATCCCCCGTGATTATCACGATGCCACTTTTTTCTACTTTTATGTATGATCTCTTGTAAATCATTGTCTATCTCTTCTTTCTCTGCTGGTGTTGTTGGCTGATAACCCTGTATTACTATAATGGTTCTGTTCTCCTCTTCAATCTGATCGCTATGACACAAACGTTGGCTGGATTGTATCCGAGCAGTGCTGCGAACACTCTTTGCGATAAGAGGAAACGAAGTCCGCCATATTTTCTGTTTTCTATACCCAAGAATGTAACACATAGATCTGTTTGGATATTAAAATTATCTTGACCAACCCATTTATGTTCTGAGACTTCCAATACGCCCACTTTATTTCTTTCAATTGACTTCTTAATCATGAGTAGTTTCCCGTGGCATATACTCCGCGTTCCAATTTTTTATTTTTTTTATTTAAACCCGTACCAGGACTTTCCACTGTATTGGCGTCGGGCTTTCATCACTATTACTTGTGTTTGCCTTTACCTCTTTCTCTTTCCCACTTCATTTATTTGATCTGACGCCATAATCTGACAGCCATGGAGGTCTCATCATCAGATCTTTGAGATTCTTTATTTTTGGACATCAAGATTTCTTGTGAAAATAATCTGGCGCTTTCACCTCGCCTTCCGTATTTACTTTGTGTATTTGTGATCTCCATCTGAAAGTACTTTCTGACTTTCAGAACAAGTGAGTACGCTGCAACACATTCGGTTTTCCGGACCTAACCACTTACAAACCCTTAACTTAACTTAACTTAACGTCTTTATACTGGTTTAGAAGACTCTGCAGAGTCTGTATACAACCAGTTCCATTTACAACACCTTCCTCTAGAAGCTGTACGCATCCAATCTGTTCTTAAATGCATTGACCGTCCCAGCCTCCACCACCTCACTTGGCAATGCATTCCAAGCATTCACTACTCTCTGGCTAAAGAAATACTTCCTAATATCTAATTTGGACCTCTCCTAAGTCAACTTGTAGCTGTGCCCTCTTGTCCTTGTTGGTGGTTGTACTTTAAAAAACTTGTTATAGTCCACTTTATCCATTCCTCTGATCATCTTATACACCTGTATTAAGTCACCACGAATTCTTCTGTCTTCTAGACACTGAAGGCCAGTTCTTTTTAATCTTTCTTCATAACTGTAATTCTGGAATCCCACTATCAGCTTTGTCGCTCTGTTTTGTATTCTCTCCAGCATGTCTATATCCCCTCTCTGATAAGGATTCCACACCTGTACACAGTACTCCAATCTAGGTCTAACTAATGCTTTATACAGTTTGACTATCACTTCCTTGCTCCTATGTTTAATATTTCTTTTTATCATCCCTAACATTGCATTTGCCTTTTTTACTGCTACCTGAACTTGCTCCCACTCCTTACATGTATGATCTATTATAACCCCTAAGTCCCTTTCTTTATCTATCTTTCTAATATTGTTCTCTCCCATTCTGTAATTATGTTCCATATTGGATCTACCCATGTGGATGACTGTACATTTATCTACATTAAACTCCATTTGCCAGATTACAGACCATTCTCGAATTTTATCTAAATCCGACCTCAATATATCTACTTCTGCTTTAGATGAGACACTACTGCATAGTTTCGTGTCATCAGCAAATTTTGCAATAATGGATCCCATACCTATGTCCAAATCATTTATATATATCAAGAATAAAATTGGTCCCAAAACCGAGCCCTGTGGCACTCCACTTTTCACTTCACACCACTCAGAGTACTCCTTATTTATACCCACCCTTTGCCTTCTTCCCGTAAACCAATTTTCAATCCATTTGGCAACTTCCCCACCTATTCCATGTGATTTTAATTTTCGAAATAATCTTTGATGAGGTACTCTATCAAAGGCCTTTACAAAATCCAGATAAATAACACCCACTGGCTCCCCTTTATCTAACATTTTGGTAACCTCCTCCATGAATTCTAATAGATTTGTTAAGCATGATCTCCCTCTAGTAAACCCATGCTGACTATTTCTAATTAGATTAAATTTGTCTAAATGCATTACAATGTTTTCTTTGATTATTGACTCTAACAATTTACAGACTATGCTCGTTAAGCTCACAGGTCTATAGTTTGCTGGATCTGCCTTTTTGAATAAGGGGATCACTCCCGCATCTTTCCAATCCCGTGGAACAATCCCTTGTGCAAGTGATTGAGAACATAATATAGCCAATGGTTTTGCTAATTGGTCTCAAATTTCAAACAGCAATTTTGGATGAATACGATCTTGACCTGGACATTTATCCACTTTCAACCCCTCCAATTTTTTAAAAACCATTTCCTCTGTAATACAGATTGATCCTAATCCTACTGTATCCATGTCTCTTTGAAAAATATCTACAGGCTCTGGGATCTTGGAGCAGTCCTCTTTTGTGTACACTGTGCCAAAGTAGTGATTGAGTAGATTTGCTGCCTCCCTATTTTCACTTATTTTTTTTCCTGTGCTGTCTATGAGAGAGCCTACTTTGTCCTTTGATCTTTGTTTATTTCTAACATAAGAGAAGAAGCTTTTACTACCAGTCTTGATCCTCTGAGCAAGTTTCTTTTCGAAGTCTATTTTTGCTGTTTTATTTGCTTTCTGAGATATGTTCTGCTTGTCCAAATATTTTAAATATGTTTCTTTTGATTTACCTGCCTCTATATATTTTTTCCATGCTTTATTTTTAGCTCTTCTACATTTAACTACAATTTTAGTGATCCACTTTTTACGCTTGGGGTTTACTTCCCTATGTGGAACACATTCCTCTTTTAGCGTTTCGAGAACTGCTTTAAAACTCACCCAATCCTGTTCAACATCTGTTCCTCTGACAATATCTTCCCAGATTATGTGGTTCGCTGCCTCTTTCATCCTCTTAACATCTGTCTTAGAGTAGTCATATGTTCGCGTGTTTATGTTCACTTCTTTCGCTGCAATAAGATCCCATCGGATGATTTGATGGTCACTTGAGCCAAACAGTTCCCCTACGGTAACGTTTTCAATCATATTTTCCTCTGTAGTAAAAACTAGGTCGAGTATGTTTTTGCCTCTGGTGGCTGCTACTACATGTTGAATTAAAAAATGTTCAGTTATGCACTTAACAAAAGGTTTTGACTCTACAAGTGCTTCTGCCATATCCCATTTTATTTCTGGAAAGTTGAAATCCCCCATTAATAATAAATTCCTATCACTTGCCTTTACTATGCTACTAATCAGCTCCTCATCTTCCTCCTTTTGACTTGATGGACATCTATAGCATACTCCAATCACTGTTTTTTCACCCCCACTTTCTATTTCACCCCATACACTTTCATTTTTGTTACCACATGATAAATCCTCTCTGCTAGTTATATTAACATAATTTATACAGTATAATAAAACACCACCCCCCTTAGCCTTGTCTCCAACTACCCTATCCTTCCTTAACATTGTGTATCCCTCTATTTCAAATTCACCATCTGCAATGTCCTCATATGCCCATGATTCTGTTAACCCTATTATATCTGGTTTTTCTTCCTCTACATACAGTTCCAATTCTTCTCTTTTATTTACAATGCTTCTCACATTTGCATGAAAACATTTTAGTTTGCAATTTTGTTGTTTTTCCACTTTTTATTTTTGCTGCATCATTTTAATGTTTTGTTTTCCACTACTTAATTCCCACTTCTCTGACCTAAACTCTCCCCTTTGACTACATCCTCTATAGCACCCTATTTTAGCCTTATCCGGGCTTGGTTGCGTGGACGCGCGAGAACGAAGAAGAAGAAGGCTAAAAGAACTTTCCTGATATTTTCCTAAGAAAAATTACAAACAAACAACGTTCTCTCAAAAAGAGTACAACATTGATTATGTGGTTTAAAAGATTGTACGATTTCACAGCTTCAGTTTTGATTTATGCTTTTCTGTGGCCGAAGTTGCAGCGATTTATAATTGGATTGCAAGTATATTTTAAGAATGTTTTAGGCAGTGGTATGTTGCCAATCAAAACATAATTTTCAATTTCTTTTTGTTGTGATACATTCAAAGTCAAGATTTACATTAAGATTACTTTTCAGTTATTCTTTAATTGACATGCGCCTGTTTATTTATTTCTTTATTTTACCCATTATCGTTTTCTACCCTGTCTGTGCTTTTATATTATGTGCACGATTCCCCAATTCAAGTGCTCCATGTTTGGGAATGAGGTTTCTAATAGTTTTAGTTGGGCTCCACTTAATGCACTTTGAAAGTGTTCGTTTAACTCTTATACCATTTTTATCTTTTTCTATCTTACCTTTTCTTTTCTGGGCTCATGATTTGCGGTAATACATTTTGGAGATGGTTTATACTTCATAAACCATTCTAGACATGTTGGAAACGGTATCTCTGTTTGACCTCTTTCTAAGATTGTGTCCCTCTAGTTAAATACACGTGCAAGACATTTCATCCTAATTGTTCTCCTAGCTTTCTCCCTGCCCCGAATTTATGCTTCAGCTCAGTCAATAAATTCTTCTGTTATATTCATTTTAGTAATGTCCATGGGACTCAACCTGCCCACGTCATATTACCTTCTGCTTATATTAATTAGACAGTTAGTTGTCCATCGCAAGCGAAGATGGCAACAGCGTCAGGCAGCTTTATTCAGCTGAGACTGCATATGACGGTACATTCCGATCTCAGCGTGACAAACTCTACCGCACGTAGGTCACTCGTGAACAACATTTCTAGTTGGGCAGTCTTGCCTTCTTTCCGTTCTTGCAGCTCGCTTTTCCTGCGCCTCCGTAATGCTCAGCGGAGCAAGCACCACGTATGATGGCAGTGCGCCAGGCTGAGCTGTTCGGAGCTAGCAGCTCCAAGGCAGCAACATCAATGGAGAAACTATTCAAAGAAACTTTTAGAGTGTCGTTGTATCGTTTCTTTTGTTCCCCCCCCCCCTCCCTTCCTTTCGAATCCTGTCCTGTCCTGAGTTCACGTCACGATACAACAGTTGTTTAAGAAGGCGCTCATCTGACACGCGAACAACATGCCCTGCCAGATAGTCTCGCCCTGCTGAGGACTACAGAGTTAGACACTCTGTCCTGCCAACCGATCTTAAGCAGTCTGCGGAGACAGTTTACATGAAAATGATTAAGTTTCCTGACATGTCTGCTTTAGACTCCATGTTTTGCATGCGTCCATAAAGGTAGTTAACACAATAGCACGATACACACTTGTCTTTGTGGCAACACTTATTCCCTGCCGGTTCCAAACGTTTTCTCGTAGTCATCCGAAAGCAGCACTCGCCCTGGAAATCCTGTTGTAGACCTCATAACCAATATTTCCTTCCCTATGAGGGTACTACCAAAGTAGGTAAAGCTATCAACTGCTTTTAGGCGATGTCCCTGTACATTGACGTTTGGTTCGGGGTAGGGCTTTCCAGGCGCAGATAGAAACATTACCACCGTTTTCTTGGTGTTGACCATAAGACCAAGCTTAGTGCACGCAGTTGAGAACTCGTTCATCGTTGCTTGCGTGTCCTGTTCTGAACATATGTTAATTGTGCAGTCGTCTGTAAAGAGGAGATCTAAGATAGTTGCTTCTTTCACATTTGCGAGAGACGTTAAGTGCATCCGAGTAAACAGATGCCCATTCTTCCAGTGTCTTCTTCTTCTTCTGCGTTCGTTCTCAATCTCCCTCTACCAACCATGAAAGGGCTTAAGTAGCAGAATGTAGTCCAGAGAACGGAATGCGTTGTGTCGTAGTTTACAGGTTGACTGCGATCTTTGCACTTTTCGGTCCAACACATCCGACTTCAGCAAGCATTTTTTGAGTACCTGGTTAGCATTCCCCCTTCGATTCCTTCTCCTTAGCCAGTGTGCCCTGCTGCAGCCTATTATCCAGGATCACCGCGTGGAGGTGTAGAAGGGTCTTGGCAGCTCTGGTTCGCAGGCCCTAACACTAGCAGTCAGCTATGGGTCGCTGACTACAGCAGCTCATGCGCTGCTCAGCGTCTTGACCCCCTTGCAGTGTATGATCTGAATGTCAGTGTCACAGTCACGTGTTGCATGAGAAAGCATGGCTGCAAATACCATATTAAAAAGTTTTGGGGCCAGCACACAGCCCTGTTTGACTCCATTTATGACTAGGAATGCTGCCGAGAGTTCACCATAATTCAATACACAAGCCGAAATGCCTCGTGAAACTGGAGGGCAAATGTGATGAGTATATGCTCAGATAAAAGAAATGGGACCAAGATAACTTAACTTATTGTTTTTATACTGGTTTAGAAGACTCATCAGAGTCTGTAAACAACCAGTTACATTTTGCATTACTCTGCCCTAAAAGCTATGGACATCCAATCTATTCTTAAATGATTTAACTGTCCCCGTCTCAACTATCTCCAAGGGGCAATGCATTCCAAGCATTCACCACACTAT
The DNA here is from genome assembly GCA_036924085.1 of Ariolimax columbianus. Classification (NCBI taxonomy): domain Eukaryota; kingdom Metazoa; phylum Mollusca; class Gastropoda; order Stylommatophora; family Arionidae; genus Ariolimax; species Ariolimax columbianus. Next base: position 58,044,540 of record JAVGWX010000007.1, on the reverse strand, counting down.
GACTAAAAAAAATATTTCATAATATCCAATCTGGACCTATCTTTAGTTCATTTGTATATGTGCACTCTTGTTCTTGTTGGTGGTTGTATTTTGAAAAACTTATTATAGTCTAATTTTATCTTTTCCTTTGATTATCTTATAAATCTATATTAAGTCACCTCGAATTCTCCTCTTTTCTAGACACTGTGGGCCGGTTTTTCTGAGTCTTTCCTCGTAACTGTAATTCTGGAATCCCACTGTCAGTTTTGTCGCTCTTCTTTGTATCCTTTCCAGCATGTGTATATCTTCTCTACGATAACGACTCCCCACCTGTACACAGTACTCCAATCTTGGTCTAACCAATGCTTTATACAGTTTGACAATCACTTCCTTACTCCTATGTTTAATATTTCTTTTTATCATACCTAACATTGCACCTGGACCTGCTCACTCACTTTACCTGTATGCTCTATTATAACCCCTAAGTTCCTTTCGTTATCTATCATTCTAATATTGTTCTCGCCCATTCTGTAATTATGTTCCTTATTGAATCTACCCATGTGGATGAATGTACATGTATCTATATTAAACTCCATTTGCCATCTCACAGACCAGTCTCTCATTTTATCTAAATTCGATCTCAATATATCCACTTCTATCAATGTCTAAATCGTTTATATATATATAAAGAACACTATTGGTTCCAAAACCGAGCCATGTGGCACTACACTTTTTACTTCACACAACTCAGAGTACTCCTTATTTATGCACACTCTCTGCCTTATTTCCGTTAAACAACTTTCAATCCATTCGGCAACTGCCCCACCTATTCCATGTGATTTTACCTTTTAATATAATCTTCGACGAGGAACTCTATCAAAAGCCTTTGCAAAATCTAGATACGTAGCATCCACTGGCTCGCCCTTATCTATCATGTTAGTAACCTCTCCAGGAATTACCATAGAGTAAGCACGATCCCCCTCTAGTAAACACATGTTGACTATTTCTGATTAGATTAAACCAGTCGAGATGCATTACAATGTTCTCTTTGATTATTGACTCCAACAATTTACAAACTTTGCTCATTAAACTCACTGATCTATAATTTTCTGAATCTGATTTCTTTCCCTTTTTGAATAAGGGGATCACTCCTGCATCTTTCCAATCTCTTGGAACAATCCCTATTGCAAGTGATTGCGAATATAATATATCCAATGGTTTTGCTAGTTGGTCTTTAATTTCAAATAACAATTTTTGATGGATAACATCTTGACCTAGACATTTATCCAATTTTAATCCCTCTATTTTTTTAAAAACCATTTCCTCCGTAATACAAATTGATTTTAATCCCACTATATCCATGTCACATTTGAAAATATATAAAGATTCTGAGCAGTGCATGAGCTGCAGCGACCCATAGCTAACTGCCAACGAAAGGGTCAGCGAACCAGAGCTGCCAAGACCCTCCTACACCTCCCCGCGGTGATCCTGGATAACAGGCAGTAACAGAACAGACTGGCTAAGGAGAAGGGATCGAAGAGCGAAGGCTAACCCTGTATAACCGAAAATGTCATGCTGAAGTCGGATGTGTTGGACCGAAAGGTGCAAATATCGCAATTAAGCTGTAAACTGCGACACAATGCATTCCGTTCTCCGGACAACATCTTGCTACTTAACTTAACTTGACGTCTTTATACTAGTTTAGAAGACCCTGCAGAGTCTGTATACAACCAGTTACATTTACATCACCTTGCTCTAAAAGTTATGCGCATCCAGTTTATTCGTAAATGCATTAATTGTCCCTGCATTAACTTGAAAACCCCTTCAGAGCCTGGTAGGGGGAGATAGAGAACGAGCTAAGAAGCAGAATGTGAAAGAAATTAGCCGACCGTTAATTTGTTCAATCCACTTCTGGCTGACCTCACTAAACTATTCCCCCGGCTTTTTATTTATTCATCCATAGTATAGACTAGTTACCACGTACTTACTGGCTTAATTAATTTTCCCTCCCGGAAGTAGTAGTAGTTTTGCAGCAGTTACGTGTAATATTGGAAGCACTTAATACTTTGGCTCCTGTTGTAAACTGGACACGGGTACAATGTACCCTTTGTACTTCACTTTGATATGCCCTGGTCTCGTACAATGCGTATGAAGTCTTTAACACCTCATCCCACGTCATCAATGTTTACTATTTTATATGGAGAGAAAGCTATTAATCTACGCGATCAATTATGTCAAGGTAAGTGAAGAATAAAAATAAGATTAATACGTAGAAATAGATAAAGATATCGACTTTCAGAATTGTTGCTGATGAATGCCTAGGATGAATAAGTTTACTTTATTCCCACCCCGAGCGTGGGGATGAATGTTGACCTGGGTCCTCCAGGTTGTTGGGCTATGCTAGACTTCATCTGTCATCTGTGTGTCGCTCACTACTGTGGAGATCACGTCGATCCTCAACTCGTTAGCCAGACTATCTCGAGACAACCCGTTTTCAGGGAGAACCGTGTGGAAATGACGTGGGGGTCTTGTTAGTAGGTTCACATGACCATGACTAACATAGACTGATCAGTATGTTTTGCCTGACCAGTCTCCTTTCCAAATTTTCAGTATGAACAGATTGCTGCTTTCTTTACACACGTTCAAACTGTCATTATTTTATACAACCTCTCTAAGGAAAATGTATCGAATTTACTTGCCAAACACCGACACAGCCAAGATGTTCGGTATGGTTTTAATTTCCTTTCTGCAAGACACGCTCAGTTCAACCACATAGTGTTTTATTTTGTTATATCATCGCACGTGAGCTATTAAACACATTTGTCATTCAGGACTAAATTCATGTGTAGCTCTAGCAGAGCTACACAATATATCCACCTCTCTGGCAGAGGTGGATATATTGAGGTCGGATTTAGATACAATTCGAGACTGGTCTGTGAGATGGCAATTGGAGTTTAATATATATACATGTACAGTCATTCACACGGATAGATCCAATATGGAACATAATTACAGAATGGGCGAGAACAATATTAGAATGATAGATAAGGAAAGGGACCTAATTTTATAATAGAGCATACGGATAAAGTGAACGAGCAAGTCCAGGTAAGAGTGAATAAGGCAAATGCAATGTTAGGTGTGATAAAAATAAATATTAAACATAGAAGTAAGGAGGTTATAGTCAAACTGTATAAATCATTAGTTAGACCTAGATTGGAGTACTGTGTACAGGTGGGGAGTCCTTATTGTAGAGAAGATATAAACTTGCTGAAAAGGGTACAAAGAAGACCGACAAATCTGATAGTGGGATTCCATAATTACATTACGAGGAGAGACTCAGAAAAACCAGCCTACAGTGTCTAGAAAAGAGAAGAATTCGAGGTGACTTAATACAGGTTTATTCGATAATCACGTGAAAGGTTAAATTAGACTATAGCAAGTTTTTTAAAATACAATCACCAACGAGAACAAGAGGGCACGTATACAAATGAACTAAAGAAAGGTCCAGATTGGATATTAGGAAATATTTCTTTTAGCCAGAGAGTGGTGAATGCTTCAAATGCGTTTCCCCAGGAAGTAGTGGAGACAGAGACAGTTAATGCATTTAAGAATAGATTGGATGCGCATAGCTTTCAGAGCAGTGTAATGCAAATGTAACTGGTTGTTTACAGACTCTGACGAGTCTTCTAAACCAGTATAAAGATGTTAAGTTAAGTTAAGAAAGCATTTTGCTCGGAAATGTGTTTCAGTCTGAGCAAACCATGGGACTGTCGTAAACGTTTGCAACAATTAGGAGAGGGTGGAGAGGATGTATACACCATAACTGTTTGACACTTGAATTGGTTCCAAGAGACCCCATCGAGATCAAACACGTAATGAGATCCAAAGAGAAGGCGAAAGAGAGGCCAACCTGAAACAAAGTGACGAAGAACCATAGAAACCGAAATAACGATCGTAAACCAGAGCATGGCACAGTACATATAATTACTGTAGACGGGGAAAATGGAGGGACTTTGTTCCTGCCCTTAAATATTCCATCATGGGGGTGGTGGTCATTGATCGTTTTGTCGATCATTGATCAAGGAAGACTCAGATCAGATCTATTAATCTGAATTCACAGAGGCAATAGTCTTACATTCACAGAGAAACCTGGCATTGTTAGTTTGGCACCCAAACAATATGGCGACCTTCAGTATCGTCATGCGTTGTCTTTCACGGGGACATACACACCGTTTTAAGCTATGCGTTCTACATAAGCAAATTAGTACCAGAGCTTTAAGTAATGTTCAGAATAGAGGCAGTTTGTTTCCTGTTCAGATATATACATCTTCACGCCAAAAAGACTTTGCTTGTTTGTTTTCATCGACATCAAATCTTCTGGAAAGTCAACCGGGACAACCGCAACAACCTCCAATTCAGCCAATTGTATCAGTATCACCTTTGCAAAATGAGCGTTCTTCTGTGGATAGTAGCATTGAGAAAAATGTAGACAAAACAGAGAACGCTGGATCTGATGAAAAATCCGACGCAGATAAGAAGAAGGATCCATGGTGGCGAGGGAAGAACTCTTGGCGATTAGGATTAATCTTCATTACTGGTGCAATAACTGCATGGGGTGTTGGTTTAGTATATATTTGGGGTAAGAAATATTCACGGTACTCACTGGCTTATTGTCTAGTGTCACTTCTAGTGTTTATGAACTGTTGGTGGTTAGATTAGGGGCAGAATATAAGAAATTTTTATTTTATAAAGCAACTATATTACTACTAGTAATTGTGCATACCAGTGAAAAAAAAGCAGTACAGTATTTGCAATAATAAGGAAAGAAGTGTAGCAGGCCCTTCCCAAATGGGGTGGGGGGTCTGTCCTCAGGAAACTAATATTTGGCATTAAGACCTGTCACTTAAGGGATGTCTTTTTCAATAGTCTTTATCTCATACCAATCTTAAAATTATTTATAAAAGCAGAAAAGATGTCAAAGGAAAAATACACTCTAGGTTCCAAATACTTAGGCCACACCCCTGGTCTACCATTGTTTTGCTTTACTGACAATCATAAATGAAATGTTTAATTAATTTATAACATATACATAGAAACACTGGAGGAGTATTGGCACACAAACAACATCTAGAAAATATGAAATTTTACTGTTCAAAAGTTGATGATTACAACAGAGGTCATCATTGTAGCATGTCAAAGTGATTGCAAAGGATGGTGGTTATCCCCTGGATACAGATGTTTCCAAAGTAAATGTCACATTCACAACATGTGAAGTGGGAGAACAGAAGATAGGACATCTGCATCCTACCAAATTGGTTGTACAATTTAACCAAGGAAGGTTGCTCATGGGGCTACTAATGTTGTGATGGAAAACAAAATGTGCAGGAGGACATTAACTGTTTTGGTCGTGTTTCTGCTAGGTTTCCAGCATAAATATTTGTTCCATGCTTATCATCATTGGTGTCTCAGTCTGTGTAGACCATGGGCATGGTGAAATGTGAGTTTTGTCCATCTCCTGTATTTCGACAGTCTTCTATGACTGTAAATGCTGATCTGTGAATGACAGTCTCTGCCACAGATCGTACAACCATGCAGAGTAGGCTGACTTAGCGGGGTGTACGCCGATCTCTCTTTCTCTTTTCTCTGCACCCAGAAGGCCTCTATGAGCATCGACAACCATTACATCCTTTCAAACCGACTGTCTGAAAGCAGCTTGATCCTGAGCAATTGTTTCCCATTCCTCGGATGAGATGTTGCAGTTTTTTTTTGCGTTCACCTTATTTTTCTATTTGCCAAGGCTGTGTGTGCTGCACTACGGTTTTTATTTTGAGCCTGTCGGCCCAATACATCTGACTTTGGCATGCATTTTATGTAAGGGTTTGCTTTTTTCTGCATTTTCTAAGGGTTTGCTTCCCCGGGGTAACGGCCGGTGCTGTGATGGGGATCGAACCCAGCACCTTCGGATTGTGAGCTGTGTCACTTAACCACTAGCTCACGCCATCCCCTGGATGTTGCAGTACTTTAAGTTTCTCTTGCATAAAACCTTGAATCGCAGTGGGGATTGGCTGATTCTTATAGCTCCAATGGCTAGCTATTCATAGAGGATATCCTTTGGCAGTCTCTCATTTTCCACACAGTAAGCATGCCCCAACCATCAAAGGCATCATTGGGTTCAACAGCGATTACATGCTAGGAGTGTTTGCTTTGTGTAAAATCACGTTATATGGCACTCTCTCTTGCAACCCAATCCTCGATATATGCCGCAGGCTCCTCATGTGAAAGGTGTTGCGGTGCCGCTCCTGCTTAATGTAAGTCCTCCAAGTCTCGTTTCTATACATGAGAGTGCCAAAAATGCAGGCCTGATAGATCCAGATCTTTGTGTAGTGAGACAACGCATTGTTCTCCCAGACTCTCTTCGTCAGGCTGGTCATGACGGTGTTCACCCTACCAAGCCTACTGTCTATGTCGAGCAAGAAAGCATTGCTAATGGCAGACCCAGCTAAGTGAAACCGTTGACGACCTCCAGAGGGATGCCATCAATCTTTATGGATTGGGGAGTGTAAATGCCCTGTGCACAGACCAACCTCTTTTCCTGGCATATGGTGATCCTAAACTGCTTGCACCCCTCAGCGAATATATGTCCCAGTCTCTGGAGGACCTCCTCACTATTGGTCATAAGAACCACATCATCCGCAAATAACATCTCCCTAATGAACACTGGCCTCACCCTTGTCCTCACACAGTCTGGACATGTTAAACAGCCTCTCATCTGACCTGGTGTGCAGATAAACACCGTCTACATACGTGCCATAAGCATACAATAGGAGCATGGAGAAGAAGATCCCAAAGAGTGTTGGCGCAAGCACACACTCCTGCTTCACTCCCCTCTTGATGGGAAAAGAGTTTGAAGATGAACCATTGTATAAGATAAGATAGTTAAGAATAAGATAATTGGGTCGCATACCTGCATCAAGTTTGACAGTCAATTTAGATACTCTGAAGTAGACAAATCCAGTCTGTGAATTGGGATGTCATCATCTAACAGGCTGTCATTGATAGACTTACAAGTTATTATCCTTTGATCATATATATAGATGTCAGGTAATGTATATTACTAATCTGTGGTACAAGTTAACAATATACTTTCTCTTGTTATTTCAGGAGCACCTGAGCTAGATCCTGAAGGAAAGGAGGTACTGAAATGAACTATTGGTTTGATAATGAAATAAAAATGTGTTTATTTGCTAGTGACAGGAACACTGTTTTTGGCTTAATTGGTGCAATTACTCCTTGTCTTTTCTTGTAACTATTTCTAGTCCAAGTTAATTTAGCAGAATTGTGTCTTTCAGTCCTCAGCAAGTGCTGCAACTCTGTATATCAAAAAGTTTATTATTCCCAAATTAACTTGTATTTCAGTTTTTAATGCTAAAATTGATTTCTTGGACTGATAAAACAAAATTCCTGAGACTAGTAAATTTGTTGACTAAGTAGTGACAACTGAGACAAGTATATTTTAGACATGCGGAAAACAGCAGTAAAGAGAGTAAATTAATGGACATTTCGCATTCTGTCACTTAGTTTTATTTTGGTACATATGTTTTCAGAGTCTTTAAAATATAGTTGTACAACTGCATAAAGTACTTATTGACTGAAGGATCAAGATAAAGATAAATAATGCAATCTCTGCTAAAGAAGACTTAGAGGAAGGGTCACCACGGGGCGATGCTTTCTTCTTTTTTTTCTTCGGCGTTTGTTCTCAATTTCCCGCTACCAAGCCCTGAACAGGGCTTTGAAATTAGCAAGATGTAGTCCAGAGAACGGAATGCGTTGTGTTTACAGCTCGACTGCGATATTTGCACCATTCGGTCCGACACATCCGTCTTCGGCAGCTAGATGCTTTCATTTTTCTCATCTGCATCAATGATCTGGCCAAGCACATCAAAGCTAAAAAAGCCATGTATGCTGATGATGTGGCACTATGAAAGAGTCATGAAGATGTAGAAAGTGCAGTACAAAGACTAAATGGAGACCTGAGAAGACTGCATGAGTAATGCCAAATGTAGAAACTGAAGATAACTATAGAAAGACTGTTTACACTATCTTTAACAAGAGCTACAAAATAGCTAAGCAAAATATGTCTATGATTCGGCAAACAGATAGGAAGAGCCAATGTATCTTGGAGTCACTCTCGACTGACAGCTTAGCCTCAAGAAACATGTTCAAAATGTTAAAAATAAAGCATTAAGGCGGCTACAGTTATTGAAGAGGCTTGCTGGCACAGCATGGGGATCAGACAAGAACACCCTGAGAGGCTTGTATCTTGGAAATGTACACTCTGCATAAAATACAGCAGTGCACTCCTGGCAACATGCTCACAGACTGATGTAGAATCCTTGGATAGAGTAGAACAATGCCCTGCATCTTATTAGTGGAGCAATGAGGTCAACACCCACTGCTGCATGTGTAATTCATGTGAATTTGAGCCCCTTCAGATGCGAAGAGATGTGATCGCTATAAAAGAATAACCAAAGACCACCCCAATAGACATCTTTGTAGAAAAATGGCAACAAAAGCAGAGAATACAACGTCATTCATCCATCATGTCAGTCAGATTATTGTTGTTTTGGATGCCCATAATGAGTAAGGTTACTCTTGTGCGCCCTGAAAAGTTACGGGCTGCAGTAGCTTTCCTCACATTCAGAGCATGCTGATGAAGGTGGGCAAGGGGTCCTTCAGGAGGTTGTGCTATACTTGGCTTCATCTGTGTGTCTCTCACTACTATGGGGATTATGTTGATCCCTCACCTTGCTAGCCAGGCTGCCATGAAAACAGCCCGTTTCCAGGGAGGGCTACTAGGAAGCCGAGGTGGAGGGTCTGGGCCAGTATATTTTGTCTGACCCTGACTAACATGTCTGATCAGTATATTTTGCCCGACCAGACGTTAGTCTTCCTCCTCTCAGTGAGATTAAAGACATTTTTCACCTTCCAAACAAAAAACAAGAAACAGAGATTAACAAGAAATTTACTACTAAAAATTCAAGAAATTGAAATAAAACTAAAAGATAATACAAAAAATTCTGATCCAGTAAGCCCAATGAGAGCATCACAGAGAATGATTGACATCTGCCCAGAAGAATGGATATGTGTCTATACTGATGGATCTGCATTTAAGGCCACCATTGAAGTGGAAAATGGAGACTACATAGAGTATCCAGACAGAACATCTGAGGAGCTGTTTGATGCCTGTGGGGAAATATGTTCAAACTATGATTCTGAAATAACAGCACTGGAAGCAGCTTTTGTACCACTTGAGGACTGTATTTGATGCTTAACCATCAAAGGCCCAAAGCATTGTAATTTTTATTTGCCTTTCAAGCTTTGGAAGATGGTGGTCATTGTAAGTCGGAACTTACATATATCCTAAGATACCAACCAGCTTATCACATCCCATGATGTTAGAATATGTATGCAAAGGATCCCTTTCACTCAAATACACCTGACAATAACAAGGCAGGCAGACTGGTCAAGAAAAAAATATACACTAACAACCCTACATACAGTCAAACAACTGCTGAAGATTGCGAACAAAGAGGCTTGGCTGAATAGATGGGGATTACTGGGAGATAAATCTACAAACATATGACCATTCCAAATCCCAAAGACAACATCAACCTCCTGAAAAGGAGAGATCAAAGCACCATTTTCTGCTTCACACTCAACACATACAACATAACAGAATCTAACCAGAACATACTCCAGAGGGCCAACTGTGCACACATCCCTATGAAACTGTTGAACAGAATCTAACTAGAACATACTCCAGAGGGCCAACTGTGCACACATCCCTATGAAACTGTTGAACAGAATCCAACCAGAACATACTCCAGAGGGCCAACTGTGCACACATCCCTATGAAACTGTTGGGCACCATCTTTATGAATGTCCAGCACTTGCCGGTGTTAGGAAACTGCTTCTTCCTCTGAGGCTGGACAAATGGAACACTTTGTATGGAACTAAACAACTGCCAACAAACACTTGCAGATACCAATATGTGGCATTGGGCCAAAGACAGGTGCCACAGGCTGCTGGATCAATAACCAACCAACCAACCAACTTCCCTGAGAAGACTTGCTCCAGCCTACCCAGATGTAAATTGGCACTATACTCACTGTTAGGGAAGGAAGGGCAATGAACAAAAGAATTATGGTCACCCATTCTCATAAAAAAAACTGAATCCTGATACAATAATCTTTCTAACACTTAATTATTGATGGCTATGTCTGATGTGGAATTACCTTTACTTGTGATAGTGAAATAACTCATTTAGCACCATAAACCCATCTCTTGCCTTATATGGTGAAATAATCCCATATATCTGTCTGTATATTGAAATAAACCAACTGTTGGTTTGGATAATGCAATAAACCCATATCTTTGTTTGTATAGATGAAATAAACCATTTTTGGTTTGAACAATGAAATAAAAGCATCTGAATGGCAGAACAATTACAGTGCTTGTCTATAATGACAACGTGACATAATTCAACCCCTGATCTGTTCACGCTTCAGTCTATCCAACAGTAAATGGATACCAGACACAAAAAGGCAAGATGACGATGAATAGAACTGGTCACACAGTTATGCTGAGACCTAATACAATGTAATCACTTCATCCCTGACAGCAGTATGTTCTTCAAAATCAGTCTACCTTCAACCTTTTACCTGATGTAAAATCAAATCATGGTTTGATTTGTGTAGTGAAATAAACCCATGTCTTAATTTGTATAATGAAATAAACCCACCTTAGATTGTGTAGTGAAATAAACCCATGACTTGATTTGTATAGTTAAATAAACCCACCTTCGATTGTGTTTTGTAGAAAATATCTATGCCTTAGTTTGAATAGTGAAATAAATATGTATCAGTACCTTGATTGAGAGTAAAGATAATTGTTTATTGGATTGGTGCTTAAAATACTGTCCATCTTGGTTTTAAGGATGTAATGATCCCATGTTTTTGTTCTGTGTTTGATTGAACCTACAATCTTAATCTGTTATTAACTGACCTATGCATACACCTGTGTCTTAGATCATAATTTTTATCATTCAGTGCTTTGTTTTAAAATTGTTAGGACATGCTTTATTTTTTAATACAGAATCAGCCTTAGCTCAATTGAATCACTTAAGTGTGACCTCAATGGAACATGTTGTTTTACCACCTGAAAAATTCAATATTAACCTCTCAATGTTTTGAGATAATGTTAATAAAATAAAAATAAATGAAACAAAAAATTCATTATAATTTGTACATTTTGTAACAATTTGACATCTATCTGGTGCCGAATGTAAAATATTGATGCTGAATAATCCTGTAGATTTTTTAAAACTAAACTTGAAAAAAAATAATTGTCCTTTGATTGTTTTCTTTTTGTTCTTTTTACATTTCTTGTCATTTCTTTTTACATAAAAGTTTTTTATTGCCATGCTTTGTCCCAGAAAGTGCAATACCTGATTAGGTCCAATTGGCATAAAGCCAACCCTGCTTTAGCCCTTACCTTTAACTAAATACCTGTATTGTAATGAATGCACTAGTACTTTGTTTTGCACAGTAGATAGCTGTATAACAAATGCTTTCTGATGAAGAAATATTAGTTACTTTTGCTCTTATTTTTTTTCCAGATACAAGATGAATTTAGCGAAAGTAAGTGATCTAAAATTGTATGTGTATGGTATCATTCTTTCCCTTCTGGAAACATTGTTTTAAAGTGTACTTTGAGAGTAAGCATAAAGAAAATGTGAGTAAACTAAATCAATCTTTAGTTTTGTAGATTGGTGTCCTTTAGGACATCATCGCTAGCCGACTGCAATGAGACTACTTGTTTGGCTTGTCTTGGCTGCGTTCGTTCTCAATCTTCCGCTACCAAACCCTAACACGGGCCTAAGTAGCTGAATGTAGTCCAGAGAACGGAATGCGCTGTGTCGTAGTTTACAACTTTACTGCGATATTTGCACCTTTCGGTCAAACACATCCGACTTCAGCAAGTATTTTTGTGTGTACCGGGCTAGCATTCCCTCTTCGATGCCTTCTCCCTAGCCATTCTTCTCTGTTGCAGCCTGTTATCCAGGATCAATGCGTGGAGGTGTAGAAGGGTCTTGGCAGCTCTGGTTCGCTGGCCTTACGCTAGCAGTCAGCTATGGGTCGCTGACCGCTGCAGCTCATGCGCTGCTCAGCATCTTGATCCCAGACTACTTGTTTAAATAAACATTTTCATATTGCAACAACTCAGTTAGATTATTTATTATGTATGTAATTTATATTGTAGGATAACATAACAATATTGTACATGACATTTTCTCAGATTAGCACGCAGCTCGACAAAACTTTCATACCATTTCAACATGACTATTTGATATTATCCACTTTTATTACAAAACTTTCATACCATTTCAACATGACTATTTGATATTATCCACTGTTATTGTGTTTATGTATGATTCCAGTGCCATCATTAATAGCATACTTGCGAAGAACCTGGAAGGAAATGAACATTTTCAAGCAGGTTAGCTCAGTTTTTCACATTTTTTTCTCATGGAATCTCATTATTTGTTTTAGTTTCTTAGGCTGTGAAACTTACATTGAATCATCATCAGTCCTGTAAACTAGAAGGTTATTGATACACTGTTATTGTAGCTTGTCGAACCAGTTCCCGCCATACGTCTCGATTTTTCGCTAGGGTATTAGTTTCAACTATAGATTTTCCCATCCACTCTTTTATATTGTCCTCCCATCTCTTTTTTGGTCTCCCTCTCCCACCCTTCCCAGGCACAGTGCCTTGCAGGACGGTCTTGGTCAGCCCCACCGATCGTGATATATGTCCATACCATGTCGATTTTCATGTTTTTACTATAGTCAATAGGTTTTTATATTGACCTAACTCCATTCTAACAGTTTCAAGAAAACTCTAGTTTGTAACGCGATAAAAATATGAAATGCCAAGAATTTTTCACAAGCATCTCATTTCCATTACCCCAATTTTACGTTCTAGGGCAGCCGCCAGAGTCCAAGTCTCACACTCATAGAGGCATACCGAGGTGACCATTGTATAAAGTCAGCTTTGATTTAAGGCTAATGTTCTTGTGTTTTAAGATTATTTGCAGTCTGGTAAGGGCGACCATGGCCATCGCTGTTCTTGACTGAATCTCCGCTCTAGACCCCTCCTCACTCATTTCTGCTTCCAGATATTTGAACCGCGTAACACTTTCCAGAGGGTCACCTTTGAGCATAATTGGATTTAAAATACCCTCTGGGGCGTCACCATGATCTTACTCTTCTCTGCACTGATTTCCATCCCAAATTTCTGGACAGCATTGTCCAGATTTGTGACTAGGCTTGCAAGTTCAGGTTCTGTTTCAGCCAGATCAGTAATGTCATTGGCAAACCAGAGGTTGGTCAGTATGCGTGCACCTATACTGACCGTCCCTACATGTTCATCCAATGCTTCTGACATAATGCGTTCTAGAAAAACATTGAAAGGTGGCGGAGAGAGGAAAAACCCCTGACGAACGCCGATTGTTGTGCGGAACCACTCACCCATGGTCCCATTGAGGTAAACTGCACTGCTGGCATCAGAGTACAATTTCTCAATGACGTGGGAGAGCGACCATCCTATCTTCTACTTGCGCAGAGTTTCCCATAGGGCCTCATGTCCCACCCTATCAAAAGACTTTAAAGTCAATGAAGACCTGGTACAATTTCTGTTTATGGTGAGTGTATTTTTCATTGAAAGGTTAGAAAAAATACTTAATTGTTTTTTTCAAAGGTGCTTACCCAGAATAGAGGGATTGAAATGGGTATGGTAAGATCACCAACGTGGATATGTGGGAGAGGACATAACAGTTATCAGTGGAATAGCACATTAAAATGGTGTTGGATAGGTCATACATTAAGGAAACCAGTAAATGTTACAAAGTACTCTCTGTTCAGGAACTCCAGAAGCCTTTTGTAGATAGCTCGAGTAAAATATCAAAGAGCCTAGAAAGACATAGATTGAGATGGCCCAATACTTTATGTGTATTTGGATACTTATGCTCTACAGAGAGCAATAATGGTTTTGATTGATTGGTGTGACTGTTTATGGATCAAAAGGTATAGGTTGCATTTGTCAGTATTGTTGTTGGTGGTTGGAATGGCCACAGTGAGTATGTCTACTTTTTTGTGCGTCCTGAAAAGGACGTTAAGTGACGGGTTGCAGTAGCTTTCTTCACACCCAGAGTGTTCCGGTGAATGTGTTCCGGGTCCTGCAAGCGGTTGTGTTATGCTTGGCTTTATCTGTGTGTTGCTCACTAATACAGGGATCATGTCGATCCCTCACCTCATTAGCCAGGCTGCCATGAAAACAGCTCATTTCCAGGGAGGGTTGCGAGGAAGCCGAGGTGAGGGTCATGGCCAGTATATTTTGCCTGACCCTGACTAACATGTCAGATCAGTATATTTTGAGGTGGGATGGCATTTGTCAATATTAAGCTAAAGTTATCTTTTTTTTGTTTTTGTTTGTAGTTGCTCATACTGAGTAATAACTCTTTACGACATTTTTTGGTAGCGAGTGACAGTCACACTCTTACATGCAGATTCGTAGACAGTGGACCGGGTCCTCCTGGTTGTAGTGCAGTGGGAGGCTCCTGATTAAGCTCAGCTCTATGAGGATAACAATGACTGCTGTGGCACAGTATGTTTCCATTAGCACAAATGGGAACAAGAGGTAGGGTCATCATCAGAATGTTTCACCTGACCCTGATTACTCTTCACCACCTAAAATAGTGTCTGATTAATGTACTGGTAGAGCACTCACATTTCACGGCAATGGTATGGGGTTCAGCAGTGAGGAACGGAACTGGCCATCCCACCTTATAAAGAAGTTGTTGCCTCGTACAATGAAGTCTCTAATACTTCATTCCCACCAGCAATGCCTGCTATGAAACTACCTTTACACTAAAATATCTTAAAATATTTTTGAAAGTGATGATCCGTTCTGAAACTCATATTTAAACCCAGTGTTCTCAGGACATACCTGCATTTAAAGAGACCGTAGGAATGAGGAGTAAAGACCACTTGCCTGTTCCCTCGAAGAAGAGAGGAAATATTAGGTTTCCTAATCCCTGATAGCAGCATAACATATGCCCTACTATGGGTTTGAACCGATGTCCTTTCGGTTAAGATACTGGTATTATGGCACTGTATATTAATATCTGTGATTGTGATCATACGTCGTATTTGTCATACAATCTAAACAGCATAATATCAGCCATAAGTAAGTATATATCTTCTTTCATCTTGAACAGTGTGGGTTTTATTTTCTTATGCATATTTTCTATCTTAAATGGTATGGTAGCTGTGTAGCATAGTGGTTAGAGCAGCTGCATGTCACAGCATGCTAGTCATACCACGCTCCAGTTCAAGCGGCTGTAAATGTTTAGATGACGTAATAGTCGATACAGTTAAGGAAGGCAAAGCATCGAACTTGTCAACCCATCTCAATTAAGCCTGAGACATCTTCAACAAAACTTCTAATACTTATCTCCAATGCCAGTAACTGCTATGGGACTACCTTTACTTTTTAGTATGCTGCTACCATTGCAATTTGCTCCATTCAGGAAGTCTGCATTAAAGTTGCAGTGGTTGTTCTTCTGCGTTTGTTCTCAATCTCCTCCTACCAAGCCCTGAACAGAGCTTTGCAAGTAGCAGAATCTAGTCTGGAGAACGTAATGTGTTGTGTCATTAGTTTACAGCTTGGCTGCAATATTTGCACCTTTTGGCTCGATGCATCCTATTTTCTCTGCATTGGACATTCACCTATTTACTCCAAATCTCAATTTTTCACGTCTATCCATTTTCTTAATGGTTGTTCTCGTTGGTCGTGTCTTACATTTATTACATACGATTTCAGAAAATCCAGGATCCCTCCAGAGAAAAGCTGCTACCTGATCCATTGAAGTATCCCTACATTCAGCCTCCGTACACCTTGGTGATAGAACTTACAGGTGTTCTCATACACCCAGACTGGACAGTGAGTACTTGAAACTGCCACATTGGTCATCATTAAATGAGTTCTTTTATTTGACAGTGGCGAGTCCGAATTAACATATTTTGCATTTGAAAGTTTAATATGAGTCTTTGATGTTTGTAAAAAAAGGATTCAATGAAAAAACTTGAAAACCGTTTATTATTACACTAACATTGTCCCTTATTTCTTAACGTGGGGTACTAGTTACGTGACAAGGCTCACAACTCAAAGGTGCTGATCTTGCTCCCCATCACAGCACTGGCCGTTACCCCGGGGAAACAAACCCGTGAAACTGCAGTAGGAAGCAGACCCTTTAATAAAATGCGTGCCGAAGTTGGATGCACTGGAACGACAGGCGTAAAATAAAAACAGTGCAACGCACACCACCTTGGGGAATAAAGAAATGAGACTGAAAAAAAACCCAACTTTTAATTATGATGTAAACTAAACCATGTGAACACCCTATTGCAGATGCTACACTGTCTATCGTTAATTGTCTGTCAGCTTGAATCATCTCTCCAAATTCGCTGCACATATGCTTCTGTTGCAATCTGAACAGGATGACCAGGCCGACTTCAACAGCAATTTTTGAGCGTCCTTGAGAGGAAATTTATCTACCCAGTTATGCACTGCTTTATGCGACAAACACTTCTCACAATAATCTGGAAGCATTTCCTTATGAGTATCCTTTGCAGAAAGTCCCTTGCTGCCAAAAAAAAATGCGTAACAACATTGTTCCTTGATTATACAGTGTGAGTCCAGATGCCATTTTGTATCTGAGCTGTGCATGTGACACCTATCATCACCCTCCTACAGTAATCACAAAGCTGGATATTGCTGACACCCACTACCAACCACATTTTTCAGCTATCGCATATCAGTTTGTGGCCTACTTACTGACTTAGCCTCCAATGTTAATGATGTATCTGAACTAGAAAAAAGGAGGGAATGAAACGACACACAATAACATTATAATCATTACAAATGTTTAGCTTAGCTGCGTTCCTACACATACTTAGTTAAATTAACACATCATCATCATCAGTAGGAACATGAGGTAGCACAATAGTAGGTGTCCTTACAGAAAACATGTGCTGAAGCATTTATATTCTTGTACAGTGATGTTTTCTTTATCACTTTGATTTAAATGTGATTGCAGCCTATTCACATCTAATCCTTGTTTTCTATTTTGTCATGCAAAGTAAGGTGTGGTTGGTCTATTCTTTACTTCTCAATATTGGGTCTCATGATCCATATAGAGGTATTAATAGTTGTTTCGAATGCCCACAATAAGTAGGTTAACTCTTTTGAGCGCCCTGAAAAGGATGCTGAGTGGCGGGTTGCAGTAGCTTTCCTCACATCCCGAGCGTGCTGATGAAGGTAGACTGGCATCCTCCAGGCGGTTGTGCTATGCTTGGCTTCATCTGCGTATCACCCACTACTACGGGATAATGTCGATGCCCTCGCCTCGTTAGCCAGGCTGCCATGAAAACAGCCCTTTGCTAGGGAGGGCTGCAAGTGAGCCGAGGTGAGGGTCTTGGCCAGTATATTTTGCCTGTCCCTGACTAACATGTCTGATCAGTGTGTTGTGCCTGACTAGACGTTAGTCTTCCTCCCCAGAGACATTAAGTTTACATAATTGTTCTGGTCAAATCTGTCATTAATTTTCATAATGTGAAGATTTCTTCTTCGTACGCTGTCAAACGTCAACCTGTATTTTTTTCGAAAAAAGCAGTGGTCATCCTGAGGCTGTTGACACTGCCATATAGCTTGTCTAGTGTTGCCACTGGTGATGGCCACATGTGCTTTCTCTGGTCCTCGTTCTGCAGCAGATGTTCAGCGGTCATTTTCCCGGTACCACAAGTGCATTCGTCAGTGCCACCTATCTTCAGTTTATCGAATAGGTGGTACCTCAGTTTGTTGTGACCTGTGCGGAGTCTGAAGACCACGACCTGCTCTCTTCTGTTCAGCTGGTAATAGGCATCGTTTTTTGTGTAGCCAGTATGTTCTGTTTCCCATTTGACCATGTATCTGGCTCTAATAAGCCTTTTGGACTCTTCATAGGTCACCCAAGAATCTGGTTGTGGTAGTCTTGCACCTGTTTTGCCAGTCTGTCTGCCTCCTCGTTGCCTTGGATGTTACAGTGGGAAGGAACCCACTGTACCACTACTCTTTTTGGTGCGGACTGCTGGCATAGTTGACAGAGTACTGCTCTTAAATCATTAAGTTCAGTATTTTTCTGGCTTTTTAGCGCTGTGACTACGGCCAGGACATCTGTAAACAGGACTATCTGGCTTTCGTTGCTTTCGCCTGTCAGCATTGCTTCTATTGCAGCCCTCAGTGCCTCTGCCTCCGCTCTGAAATTGCTTGAGAATTTTCCAGTTGCCACTGACAGTGTTATTTTTCTACCATTTGGTAGGCTCAGGAATACCCTTGCCCCTCCGTTCTGTGTTGTGTTTGTTACAGTACCGTCGGTGTATGCGTCGGCCCATTCCATGCTGGGTAGTTTTCCGTTATGTACCTCAGCGTTAGGTCTCTTCTTTCTTTTTCAGTCTGGCTGTTCTTGTTTCCAATACCTGGTATATTTTCTACCACCTCTGGAATGATATGCTGCTTCCAGGTAGGTTTGCGTACAGTAGGGATGGGCTTTGGTATTGTTACGGTGTTCATAGGGTCTTCGCTCATCTTTGCTTTGGCTATTTCTGCAAAGTTTCTCCGCTTTAGTTTCCCATTTCCAAATGTATTTAGTCTCTGATGTATTGGATGGTCTGCCAGTCTTCTGGGTTTCTCTGCTTGCTGCTGGGCTCTGCAGTCTCTTCTGTCTGTCATGGATTGCAGATTTGTAATCTTTTCAAGTTCTACAATTGGCGCTGACTTCATGCCTCATGTTATAACTCTCATGGCTTGGTTTTGAAGTTTGCTAATTTTATCAAAGTTCGCCTTTGCTGCTGTTGTCCATGCCGCAATGCCATACTCGAGAACTGGTCTCACTCTTCCAGTGTACAGTTTCTTTAGTATTCTTTCGTCTGCTCCCCAGTTTGTGCCAGCAAGTTTCCTCATGATTGCCATTCTTTGTCTGGCTCTCATTTGGTTTCTCTCGATCTGACTTTTCCATGTCATGCGCCGATCAAATGTGACTCTCAGGTAGTTTGGGTTGTCGTTTGGCCGCAGGTATTTGCTGTTAAGACTTATTTTGGTGTTCTGGGGTTTATTTGAAAGCGAGAATATTGTACATGTTGTTTTTTCCTCGTTTATTTTGACCAGAGTTTGCCCACTCCTCCAACGATGTTAGGGTCTGCTGCATCCGATTGCTTGCTACGGTGAGATTTTTTCCAGAGGTCCACATAGCCAGATCGTCTGCATACATGGATCTGTGAACTCTTCTTATTATATTCTCTGTGATGCTGTTTATATACACCAGGAAAAGTGTGGGCACAGTACCCCCCCCCCCCCCCCCCCCCCCCCCCCCCGTACTCCTTGCTCCAGTGTCACCTTTTTGCTCATCTGCCCTTATACTTGAACTCTGACTGTTCTGTTTTCGAGGTAGTGGCTGATCCATCTGTACATTTTCCCCACATACTTCACTTCTTTGTAGCTTGACTTTAAGTCCCTTTTACCACACCTTGTCAAATGCCTTCTCTAGATCCACCCAAACCGCTACTGTATGCTTTTTCTCTTGGTAAGCATCCTCTATTTCCTGTGCTGTGAGAGTGATCTGGTCCTCAGTGGATCTGTGTTGTCTGAATCCTGCTTGCTGAGGAATTAGTATGTGTTTTTCTTCCAGGTGACACATCAGTCTGGTGTTTATCATACGCTCCATCAGTTTGCCTACACAGCTCAGTAGACTGATGAGCCTGTATCCATTTGGATCTGTTCTATCTTTTTCTTTCTTTGGTACTGGTATAAGTACAGTTTCTTTCTATGCCTGCGGTACAATTCCCCTTTTCCAGCTTTGGTTCAGGACTGATAGTAACTTCCTCTTTGCTGTTTGGCCCAACCCCATCAGCATTTCGTTTGTTACCCCATCTTTTCCGGGCGATTTCTTTTTCTTTAAAGTTCTCATGGCCTCATCCATTTCATTCATTGTTAGTTTTGCCATCATGTGCTCCTCTGGTACCATCTTGATGTTGTCGTGGCTCTTTTGTTTTTTTTTACTTATGTCTGTATGCCTGTCTGTAGGGACATCAATGTGGTTTGTTCTGGAATAATGTTCTATAAAGGCGTTTGCTGCTTTTTTTTCCAGTAAGCATGTTGTCACCCTGCTTGATGGTAATTTGTTTATTTGATGGTGTTTCGTCATTAATGGCTCTGACTAAATTCCATAATTTGTTCCCTTCTTTATCTAAATTGAGGCTTTCTGTTTTGTTTTTCCAGCTGTCTCTTGTTATTTGGTTTAGTGTTCTTTAGTATTTCGCCGTGATGGCCTTGAGGGCGATATTTGCCTCCATAGATTGCTCTCTCTCTGCCATGTTCCTAGCATTTGAGACTTCATCCTCCGCTTTCTGCAGTTCATCATTCCAATATGGCTTTTAGTTTTCCCTGTTGGGATGGTTTCAGTGGCTGCTTGCATTATTGCTTTGCTTAGGCTTTCCACCATAGGTTTCATATTGTTATTTCGTGTGTTGATGTTTTCACACAGTCCATCTGTCGGCATTGCAAATCTGTCCCAGTCAGCTCGTTTATAGTTCCAACGTGGGAGCGGTTTTATTTCCTGTGGGCCTACTTCCATTTCAATTTCTAGCCTAATTGGCCTGTGGTCGCTATCTGCCAATTGGTTGAGCACATGGCGGTCTATTTTGTGGTGAATATCCACCGTGGAAACGGCCAAGTCTGGAGTAGAGGTGGTATGCCATGTTCTAGAATATAAGCTAGGGCTGTCGTCTGGCCTATTGATAAGATAGAGATTTGTGTCTATCTCCGTCTTCCACTTCATCACCACTGGTGTCAGTGTCCGAATATCCCCATCTCTCCGAGTGGCTGTTGAAGTCTCCAACTACTAGGCAACTGGAGTCCTTTATTTCCATACTCGAGAACGACATGTCTTTGTTGGGTGGGCCATACAGGTTGACGAAGCGGATCTTCGTTTCTTGTGTTAGATTGATGATCCAAACGAGAGATATTGTTCTAGAAGTTGAACAGTCCAACTACATTATTTATTAGGACAAATGTACCAGTTAATATTTTATATGTTCTAACAAATGAGAAGTTAAAGCAAGGATACATACAAGTATAACAATAATCAATTTTAAGAGCTGACTTTATATTAAAATTAGCAAATATCGGTTACAGATCGAAATAACAGAAACCTTTAGATCGAAAAAGCAGAATTAGAAGAGCTCTGTGTATGACAGAACTAAACTAGCTCTATGCGTTTATTAAAATGCATAAAGTAGAGTGCAAGCGAAGATGGTAACGTGAAAAAGAGAAGAGACTAGAGATGGAGAGAAGGACTGTAGGTGAGAACGGATGAAAGAAAGAAATGCGGATAAGAAAAAAATATGTAGATTACCTCGTTTGTTAAGAAACTGTCGCGGACATTGTCGGCCTCGGTAAAAAACTGTCCAGCTAGTTTGTCCTGCTCTATGTTTAATCGGACACTCGCTCCCACGTACACAGCGTCCTCCAGGTCACGCGAGCTCCCATCTGTGGACACTCCCATTGCATCAGTTCGGAGAATCTGGAAATGTTCAACTTTAAATGGAAATTCAATATTAAATGCATTTATCCAGCTAATGGAGTTATTCAGGATTAGGTGACAAACATACTGATCAAGAACCCAACCTCACGTACTCGCTCGTGCTCCTGACTCCACGCTATGTCGCAGCAGTCTGGGCAACGAGGTAGGGACTGAGCAGCACAGTAATCATCATAGTGGTGAGCTTACTAAGAATTCTCGCTTCCAGCCAGAGGTACAGTGGTCTACTTTTTCAAGTAGGTTGAGCACCTGGCGGTCTATTTTGTGGTGAATATCCCCCGTGGAGAAGGCCAAGTCTGGAGTGGAGGTGGTATGCCATTTTCTGGAATAGAAGCTAGGGCTGTTCTCCGGCCTATTTATAAGATAGAGATTTGTGTCTATCTCCCAGTCTTCCACTTCATTACCTCTGTTGTCTGTGTCCGAATATCCCCTTCTCTCCGAGTGGCTGTTGAAGTCTCCAACCACTAGGCAGCTGTAGTCCTTGATTTCCATACTCGAGAGCGACAGGTCTTTGTTGGGTGGGCCATACAGGTTGAAGATGCGGATCTTCGTTTCTTGTGTCATTATGTCGACTCCTACAATTTCTGCTTGTCCAGTGTGATGAACAGCGCTACTCTGTATGCAGTTACGTGTCAGTATCAGAAACCCTCCTTTTTGACCTTCTCTATCAAGACGGAAGGTCTGGTATCTTCTGATTGAGAATCTGTGGTTGTTGTGGTGTGTTTCTTGGATACATACCACGTCAATCTTGCCTTCATGCAGGTGATGTGTTAGGGAAATCTTTTTGTTAATGACTCCCTCCGCATTCCACTGTAGTATTCTGAGGGTCTTGGGTTTTTGGTCAATAGTTTTTGCCCCATCACCTTGTGCCTTGACTCCACAGCACATGGGTGGGTGACCACCAGTAGCATTGGGTGGGCCCCTTCGAGGCGTGGGGCGTGGCACTCTCGCTGCTTGGCGGGACTCCACAGGATGAGCACCATACTTTTTTATGTTAGGTTGTGACATCATCATACAGCGATATACGTTACACTGTTTCGTTAAGCCTGTGGCTCAGTGCATCCGATTTCAACAGGCGTTTCTGAAGGGATGCCCTCCTTAGCCTTTGGCTGACCCCAGCCCATCTGCAAGGCAGCAGTTGTTTGTAGTCAGAGTTGTCTCTCTTAGGGAAGTTGTCTTGCAGGACTATTGAGTCTTCACCACTCGTGTCTATAGATTGTGGTGATGATATGATATGATGGACTGTATGTACTAGTTTTTCAAGTATCTCGGAAGAGAGGCAGTCCAGTGTGTGTGTGTCCCAGGATCATCACGTCCTGTCAGAAATGTAGCATATGCATGTGAGTGAGGTATCTCCTTGCTCCCTTCATTTTCTCGGCTCCTCTGCAGTGATGGAATGCCTTGCATTCCCCGCCACCTGGAGGTTGTCACAATAGGGCAGAGGTGCAATGTCCGCTGGCCTGCATCTCTTCTGCGTGTATTGGGATGACTGATAGCAGACAGAGGTAAAGAACGAGGCAGGAGTGCATTTAACCAGGGGACATACCTGGTCATGGTAAGGAGATGTTGTTCGCCTGGTGTGCGGACATATCTCATGACCAAGGGCTGAGTCTCAACAGTTCGCAGTGAGGTGGCTGCTCTACTGCTTACGACACCCCGACTGAAAACTAAGTTTTTTACTAGTGGTTTCACACCTCAATGCTATATTGGGTGAATATCGAGCAGCTTCCCGCCCGCTTTGATCGGCTGGTCGGCAGAGACCTCTTTCTGCGGCTCGACCGGGTTGGGCTGAGACGCGAGCCCCAAGTCCCAGCCATATCGTTGCCTCCCGTCGCAGTGATGCTGAGATTCAAGGCGGGATTCCGGCTTAGAGGCATTCGGCCGTAATCCCTCAGATGGTAGCCTCGCACCATTGGCTTATCAGCCAAGCACGTGGACCAAGTGTCTGAGACCTGCGATTCCTCTCGGGTTGAGCAGGATTACCGTAGCAACGCCCTGTCATTAGTAGGGTAAAACTTACCTGTCTTCCAAGAGTCTAATACCAGCACCCGTTCCCTATTAGACCCAACGAATCAAGAGAGAGCTAGTAGTCAGTCAATGACCTAGTGTATGAAACCTGTGATTTCTCTCGGATTGAGCAGGATTACCATAGCAACGCCCTGTCATTAGTAGGGTAAAACTGACCTGTCTTCCGAGGGTAAAATTCCAGCACACGTTCCCTATTAGACCCAATGAAAGTGATCTCGGCCTGTCAATCATTACAGTGTTGGCGTGTTGAGTCAAATTAAGCCGCAGGCTCCACTCCTGGTGGTCCCCTTCCGTCAATTCCTTTAAGTTTCAGCTTTGCAACCAAACTTCCCTCGGAACCCAAACACTTTGGTTTCCCGGAAGCGGAGTCATCGAAGCAACTCCTGCGGATCGCTAGTCGGCATCATTTATGGTCAGAACTACGACGGTATCTGATCGGCTTCGCGCCTCTGACTTTCGTTCTTGATTAATGAAAACATTCTTGACAAATGCTTTCGCAGTAGCTTGTCTTGCGGCGATCCAAGAATTACACCTCTAACGCCGCAATACGAATGCCCCCGTTTGTCCCTGTTAATCATTACCTCCAGTTCCGAAAACCAACAAAATAGAACCGAGGTCCTATTCCATTATTCCATGCACCATTATTCAGGCAGCCGAGGCCTGCTTTGAACACTAATTTTTTCAAAGTAAACGCGCCGGCCACCCGGGATGCTCAGCGAAGAGCACCTGCGGGAGAGAGCCGGCAGACGGTAGGGCAGGAGACAACGGGCAGTGAACCGGCGCAAGCCTGACCGCACGCCTGCGCCTGAGATTCAACAACGAGCTTTTTAACTGCAACAACTTTAATATACGCTATTGGAGCTAGAATTACCGCGGCTGCTGGCACCAGACTTGCCCTCCAATAGATCCTCGTTAAAGGGTTTAAAGTGTAATGTGAAAATTTCTTTCTCTGATGAAGACATATCCTGGCTGCTGATTTTGGTTACTCTCTAATGAAATGTTTAAACTATTGTTTGCACTATCTGTGCAGTAGATGATCTTTTACCAGCAGTTTCCTGTTTTCCACACTTATTAATTGTGCATCAGTGTATTAAAAATAAACCTGACATTGTTAATTCTTTGTCAGCGTTGCTTCCCATTAGATAAAGCTATACTCTACGTCCATTTTATCGCTCATAATCTTCATGGTGGTTTTCTTGCTTTTATTTCTTCTTCAAGATCATTGTTTGTAAGGCTATTATACCTCCATACAGCTTTTGTCTCATATCTTTCTCGCGAAATCAGTATTGTTCTCTCTCTTCCTGTGTGAGCATGCAGCTTTGTAGGATGTGTTTCATGGTAATGATATGCTCCCCACACGAACACCTGTTATCTGTCCCAATCCTTATTTTGTTGTAAAGATGACCTTTGAGTTCTTTTATGCCCACTTCTCAGTCTGAAGATGATGACTAGCTCTTCTCTAGCTAAATTAAAGTAGCTGTCTTCTTTTAGGAAGTCTAGGTGTTGATCAGCTGATTTTCTCTTGAAATTAACTTTAATTATGGTCTTGGCCTCATTATATGTGATGCCCAGGTCTGTTTGTGGGGATGATCTTCCACACTTTACTAGTTTGCAGCTTTATTGCCTTCAATATTGCACTGGGATGGTATCCACTGTATCACCAACCTTTGGTGTTCTGCTGAGGGCTGTATCAGACAGTACATACACTACTCAAGATTTTAATCTCTGTGTTTATTTTATTCTAATATCCTCTGTTTTATTAACAGTGATCTATTAACCTGTCTTAACTCATTCTGTTATTAGTCAGTTGATCACATCATGTATGTATCATTAATGCGATAGAAGGCATTAGGCCAACTTCTAAATCATTTCCAATTGTTTATCTTCTAGGTAACAGAAGAGTTCAACATTTTAACTATTATTATTTTCAATTTCAGTACAACACAGGCTGGCGTTTTAAGAAACGGCCAGGGATTGACTATTTTCTGCAGCAAGTCGGACCCCCTCTGTATGAAGTTGTCATATACTCATCAGAGTCTGGCATGGTATGGTTGTGATTGTTTTTGTTGTACCAGCCACTTGCT
This sequence comes from Ariolimax columbianus, assembly GCA_036924085.1. Lineage (NCBI taxonomy): Eukaryota > Metazoa > Mollusca > Gastropoda > Stylommatophora > Arionidae > Ariolimax > Ariolimax columbianus. The sequence continues at coordinate 58,018,695 of JAVGWX010000007.1, read as the reverse complement.
AGTTGTTAGGCAGTCTAAATGTTTGTGTGCGAGTGTTAGTCTAGGTTTCCTGTGAGGGCGGCCACTCACTGAATTAGTATAAGTAATAGCAGTATTCATTTGTCACATAAGATGATGGTAACAATGGTTTTAGTCCTACATAAATAGGACAGCTTGAAGGCGATTTTTGTATGAGTGGTTTGCTTGGGTGGATGTCTGTATTACCACTATATATATATATATATATATATACATACATATTATTCTGTACTATACAGTACAGATACATCATTAGATGTCAGAGTAACTTTTTGTTCTTAGGATATGATCTAATATACGTAGATTTTGACTTAGTAGTATTCTGCGGAAAATGATTAGCGATCCACCTGTGCAAGTCAGGAATTGTGTGTGTGTATACATGTATGTATGTGAGCATACCTCAGTGATATTGCAAATATTTTTGTGTGAGTTCCCAGTGCATATACAATAAAAGTCTCAAATGATGTTTACACCATGTTAAGTGTGCAATAGTGCTAGCCCTAAAAACAAACAATGTACAGACATACATTGCTCTCTCAGTGGGTTAGGGACCAGAGAGAGCTGAGGAAAGTTGGAAATCAACATGTCTAAGGATAGCTTTTATTGAGCTTGATAATGCATTAGGGCCACATAAATGTGAATAACAACTATATTACAGTTATGAATGTGTGTAATACCTAAATAAACAGAATTAGATATAAAAATAAAGTAAAAAATATAAAGTAATAAATGTCAAATATGTAAATACAATTTTACCTTACATTATTCCTGAGTAAGCAGACAATGAATATATGTACAGTTTTGAATGTTGGTCCTGCCGAAGACAGATGTGTCGGACCAAAAGGTGCAAATATTGCAGTCTAGCTGTAAATTAGCGCCACATCGCATTCCCTTCTCTGGGCTGCATCCTGCCACTTGCAAAGCCCTGTTCAGGGATTAGTAGCAGGAGATTGAGAATGAACGCAGCAGAAGAAGAATTTTCGTTATTTAGGGGGTTGGCGAGAGTTATGACAAAAGAAACAAGATGGTGATAGTTGATGGTGAAATGTGACAAAAGAAACAAAATGACAATAGTTGATGGTGAAATGTGACAAAAGAAACAAAATGACAATAGTTGATGGTGAAATGTGACAAAAGAAACAAGATGGTGATAGTTGCTGGTTAAATGTGACAAAAGAAACAAGATGATGAGAGTTGATGGTTAAATGTGACAAAAGAAACATGATGATGAGAGTTGATGGTGAAATGTGATAAATAAACAAGATGGTGATAGTTGCTGGTTAAATGTGACAAAAGAAACAAGATGGTGATAGTTGCTGGTTAAATGTGACAAAAGAAACAAGATGATGAGAGTTGCTGGTTAAATGTGACAAAAGAAACAAGATGATGAGAGTTGATGGTTAAATGTGACAAAAGAAACATGATGATGAGAGTTGATGGTGAAATGTGATAAATAAACAAGATGGTGATAGTTGCTGGTTAAATGTGACAAAAGAAACAAGATGATGAGAGTTGCTGGTTAAATGTGACAAAAGAAACAAGATGATGAGAGTTGATGGTGAAATCTCTGCCGAAGATGGATGTGTCGGACCAAAACGTGCAAATATCGCAGTCAAACTGTAAACGAGCGACACATCGCATTCCACATCCTGCTACTCGCAAAGCCCTGTTCAGGGATTGGTAGCGGGAGATTTAGAACAAACGCAGAAGAAGAAGATGGTGAAATGTGACAAAAGAAACAAGATGGCGAGAACTGATGGTGAGAGTTGATGGTGAAATGCAACAAAAGAGAGACGCAAGCGACTACATTTGGAAATGTGATAATAATTTTAAAAGGACGAAACTCGAAGCAGCAAAGTCAAAGTATTACCAAAACGGTACCAAAAAGAAACATGCTATTTTTTATCATCTTCTTTTTTGACTTTTGTCATGAAAAGGACATTTCTAACGTACTATAGTTATTAGTGAGACTGCGATATCTGCCACTTTCAGTAAGGCATTTTTGGTACTGGGTTTACCTTTCCTTTTTGGACTTTTATCTCTTATCCAGGCTGCATGGTTTGCAGTCTGTTTCCAGGGCCGCCACTTGGAGGCGGAAAAGGGTGTTGATCAGTTATGGATCACCGACCCTGATGCAAACAGTCAGATATGAGTAGCTGGCTGCTTTCGGCTAATTCACTGCTATATCTTTGTCCTCCTTTGTCGTTTTCAGCAAATCGCAATCTTCTCCTTTGCACTCACAACTTGGCCAACTTTGGCAATTGAGGCCCAACTTTCAGTCTACCTAGATATTATACATGCCCTTCTCACTCAGCTTAGTCATATCTAGTTTTCTAAAAGTAGAAACATACTACTTTTTCTTTTACCCTCAAGAGACAATGATACAATTGACTCACTCGATGTGAGGATGTGAGGCTGCCATCAAAATCTATATGAGGAAAAAGGCATGCTCTAATAAATAAACATGAATAATTTGATAAAAGCGCAATATCCGTAAATCACAATAAAGTGAGGTTGTCTGTGTGCACATACATACATACATTGCATATATATGTACACATAGGTATGAGTTTATATATGTTACATATGCTACCAGACTGCTAATCTAAGCATTTTATAATCCTAACAGACTGCTGATCCTCTAGTGAATCACCTTGACCCCCAGGGATATGTAATGTACCGATTGTATCGAGATGCTACTCGCTACATGAACGGGCATCACGTTAAGGTATTTTTTTTTTTTTTTTAAATCCCCAAGGCGGTGTGCGTTGCACTGTGTTTTTTTAATTTTGCGCCTGTCGGCCCAGTGCATCCGACTTCAGCATGCATTTTATGTAAGGGTCTGCTTCCTCCTGCAATTTCTAAGGGTTTGCTTCCCCGGGGTAACGGCCGGTGCTGTGATGGGGATCGAACCCAGCACCTTCGGATTGTGAGCCGTGCCACTTAACCACTAGGCCACGCCGTCCCCTTGTTAAGGTATTTTGAATGATTCCCATTCTTTCGTGCTGTAAGGAAATTAAATATAAATAAATATATATAGAGAGAATGAATGAATAGCCCTCTTCAGTCATTACTGACTATGTGATGATGCGCCGTTGGTGTGATTTCTTTTCTATTATTTCCTGTTCTCGTCTGCTTGTTGTAATAGTCAAGAGATTATATGTACAGATTATAGAACAATCAGCCTAATGAGGCACATGACTAAGATACTCCTCAAGAATATACAGGAATGAATTAAAAACAAAATAGAAAATAGACGGTTAAGTAGGTGAAAAACAGATTGAGTTTTGAAAGAACAATGTAAAACTAGAGAAGCAATACTTTGGTATGAGAATGTTGGCAAGAAAAGTATATAGATGTATTTCATAGACTAAAGAAACATTGTTGACAGTCCAGCATGACATGCTGACTCAGGGCCTCACATTGTGACTGTTGCATTGGTTCTGATCGTGTCTTCTTGTTTTCCTAAACTTGTAGTCAAGTTTAAGAATAAGATCATTTGAAAATATTTGCTCCATTTTTTAACAATTTAACACTCTAAAATGACATTTTTGTTAATTACTTTATTATTGTAGGATATGTTTGTAGATGTATTAACCCTTTGAACCCTGGTGACCTGGTCCGCAAAATCCCATTCTCCTGTGCCCCTGAGGAAATTCCCACAAGGTGACATTTGAGGAAAGTTATTTACTATTACACAACTATGCTCGCTAATTTAATTATTATATCTTATATTGACTTCGTATTCTAAATTTGTCTTGAAAAGGACGTGTCGTAGTTTACAGCGAGGCTGTGACATCTGCACCTTTTGGTTTGACACATTTGACTTCTGATGTTTTTTTTTGAGTACCGTGTTTGTCTTCTCACTGCAATCCTTATTCCTTGGCCATACTACACTAGTGACTAGTGCAGCCTTTTTCCAGAGCCGCCCACATAGAGGTGAAATAGGGTCTTGGTAAACTATGGTTTGCCAACCCTGATGCAAGCAACCAACTTTGAGTCGATGACTTCTGTTACCTCATTCACTGATGTGTCTTGGTCCATTAAATTGACATACCTGATCATCTCCAATGTTCCTACTTGTTAAGCCAGTATATTGTGGAATATATTTATTGAAGACCATCATGAATCAAATTTACTGGATACATTATGTTGGATACCACCACACCCCTTCCCCAGGCTGTAGTCTGATCTTCTGGGAACACAAAATCTAGCCTGATCTAAATCCTACTCACACATATCATCATTCAAATAATCACCATCTAAATCCAAGTTATTGGCCTCCAAATCCCTGAGAATACTTTCAACAGTGTTCTCTGTTATTACCCATTTAGAGAGGTCATTTTCTGAACTTCAAAACTACTTTTCATCATGCAAATCACAAGAAAAACATTGTGAAAAATTGTGTTTCTGACTGCAGCCATATTTGTCATCTCCGGTAATGTGTGTACTGTTTAGATGTCTATGGTCAAAATCCTATCAGTAAAGCCCAAAATGCACCTTAAAGACTTGTCCACCTGTCACACCAAGTCATGGGTGGCTTGGGGAATGGGGTATTTAACAAAAATATTTTTTCACTCGCACGCACACACACACACTGGTATATGAGTGTCACAGGTTTAAAGAATTAAAGACAGCACTTATACTAAACATTGACATGCTATTCATATCTGGCTGAAAAGTCAAAGGCTTCTAGTTGTTTTCGCTTGAATATCAAAACCCTAGTATACACACCAATGGAGAGAAGACAAACATAAGCAGTACACCCTACCCATTTCACTATCTCAAAAGAAATCAACAAACTACCTTATTTCGCCTGAGAACTGGTCACTGCCGACTACTAGAACATCTGTACCGACTGAAGATCTCACACACCGATGAGTGCCCATGTGGAACAGGATGCCAGAACCCTGAGCATATTCTACAAGAATGCCCAATCTATAGGGAAATGAGATGCTAGACCTGGCCAGAGGGTGCGGAGCTGAGACAAAAGCTGTGGGGCAGCCACTCCGACCTAGTGAAGACTACAGACTTCATCATGGCGACTGGCCTGCAGATATAGCATGACCAAAAAGATCCTGAACGCAAAGAAGAAGAAGAAGATCAAAACCCTTATTTAGTGCATCCCTACTAGATAGTATACATAGTTTTTGTCTATTTGGTAGAGGATATGTTTTGTTTTTATGTTAGTGATTTTGAAAGGCAGATAAACTATGTTCTTGTGATTGTCTATTTCTTCTTTCAGGACCTTTCTTGCCTGAACCGAGACATGTCTCGCATCATCATGCTGGACTGCAACCCTGAGTCGGTTAAACTTCAGACTCAGAACTCGCTTGTATTGAAGAAATGGACTGGAGGGGATGATGACAGAACTTTGATTGATCTTGCTCATTTTCTGAAAAGTCAGTGACTGGTTTCCCTTATTGGTTTTTTTTTCTTTCAGTTCATTGCAGTTTATTAATCATCATATATATATGTGATACCCTTAGTTTCAGAGCCATAGCAGGACCAACTTTACGTTCATGTTAACCTTGTAGTTTCCAAATTTAAAAAAAATATGTCACAAACATTTAGACTTGCCCAGTTGTCTTGTAAATCCATAAAATTGCCACAAAGCACTGATAGTGTTCCTAACCAGATCGACACATCTGTTAGTTTCCACTAGACAGGTATTTATAACATCTGCATAAACAGACCCACCTCAGAAAAATCTGTTGCAACAACTTAACTTCATCACAGTCAATAATGGGATAACTTTTCCAATCCATGTGAAACAGAAAATAAATTGTTAAAAAATTATCAAAAGTCAAAATTGCCATTGTATTGTGATCAGGGCTGACAGAAATGGTCTCGCTATCAATTCAACCATTTTTATAGAAAATTGGTGGTAACACAACAAATACACCGGTGAGTACACAGAGACAATACCCTAGAACATTTTTTCGCCAATGGTTCAGTAAAAGTTAAACATCTTACTCTTATTCTCCATGGAGAATGCTGCAGAGTTCCACATTGGATGAAGAGAGTTGAAAACAAATCTGGCATTTAACATCTTGGTTTGTTCCTCTTTTTCAATAGTACTCTTTTTCATTCAGTTACTCGAGTATGAAGAGACAGTATTTCTTCTTCTTCTGCATTCATCCTGAAAAGGATGTTTATGACTTGTGGAAGTTTACAGCTAGGATGTGATACCTACACCTTTTGGCCCAAACATTCTATTTTAGCACAGAATGTTTTGGATCAGATTTGCTGTTCCTCTTTCGTCACTAATCTCTTAATAAGGCTATGTGGTTTCCAGGACTACCACTTGGAGGCGGAATATGATCTTTGTCAGTTATGAGTCACTGACCCTGATGCAAGCAGCCAGCTATGAATCATTGGTTGCTGTCAGCTCATTCACTGTCCCACCTGATTTTATTATCAGACAATTGCTGTATTAGAACCCACTATGGAAAAGAAGAGCATGGAGGCGGAAGAATACTTGGTGAAGGATACTAGTAGAGGAAATCAAAAGCAACTCGAGCAGTATGGTCAGACATCAAGAAGATTGCTAAAATAGGAATCTGTGGCAAGTAATGGTTGCTACCCTATGTTCCAGAAGGAACTAGAATGGGCAAGTATAAGCTTATTATGGTAGATAAGCTTATTATGGTAGATGTTGAGTATATGATCAGCATGACATGTTGTTCTTTAGTTATGTTTTGTTTTATACATAGATATCACCAAAAATAACTATCCACATGTTTGTGCGTGCTCCATACCATCCTACTGAATGGTCAGAATGGTTCGAGTGCTTGTCTTTTTGCAAACATTGATCTCTAGTCTTGACACTCCATTTTACCCAGCTGAAATTTGGGGTACCTGACTTACAACTATGGAAGGCACAGTGATGAGTGGGTCAACCATTTTCATAAACCATTGTCCTCCGAAGACGGATGTGTTGGTCCAAAAGATGCAAATATCGCAGTCAAGCTGTAAACTAACAACACAACGCATTTTGTTCTCTTGACTATTTCTTGCTACTTGCGAAGCCCTGTTCAGGGCTTGGTAGCGGGAGATTGAGAAGGAACACAGAAGAAGAAGACTAAGCCATTGAACATATTACAATAAAGTCTCTAACACTTCATCCCTGATGGCAGCCAGTTTCTGCTATGGGGCTAGCTAGTTATTTTCTGTACCATGATCACTGTTTATGATTTTAATAATGTACAACATGTCATGTTATGTTTTTGTTGATCAGCCATTGCTGCAAGTGGAGTGGAGGACATTCGGGCAGTCTTAGAATACTACAACCAATTTGATGATCCTTTAAGTGCATTTAAAGACAACCAAAGGAAGATTCAGGTTAGATAAACTGTTCAAAAACTTTTGAATTTGTCTTTCTTTTAATTGATTCAGCAGCATTGGGCATTTGCCTTTTTATTTTATCCATATAGGAATCATCATCATCAGGTGCCCTGCCCGTTGACATTGGCAATCATGGACCTCTATCCATTTCTATCATATTTGTTGTTTACAAACTCTGTTGTTGATTTTTGCCTATGCCATTCTCTCAGGCTGTCCAGCATCTTCTCTCTCATCCTTCCTCTCTCTATTTCCTGCCATCTTTCATGTTGTCACGACATGCTCTAAGCTGCCTCTTCTCATAACATGCCAAAAAAGGATGACTGTCTTATTATGATTATTGCAACAAGTTGTGTTTGTGCCTCCTCGAGTACTGTATCATTAGTCTTTGTGTTTGTGCCTCCTCGAGTACTGTATCATTAGTCTTTGTGTTTGTGCCTCCTCGAGTACTGTATCATTAGTCTTTGTGTTTGTGCCTCCTCGAGTACTGTATCATTAGTCTTCTTTGCAGTCCAAGGGATCTACAGCATTCTTCCGTAAAACCACATCTCCGTTGCTTCCAAAGATCTAAGCGTTTGCTTGATAATTGTCCATGATTCATCGCCATATGTCTACTGGTTCCATGTAGCATCCAAGGACTCTTACTCAGTTCCAGCAACAAGGTTTTGTTGCACAATACTCCTTTCATGGTGTGGAAGACCAATTTTCCTTGGGCTATTCTGCATTTTATTTTGTAATTGCATCTCCCATTTGATGTTATATATGTGTTATACAAGAATGAAAACTATAAATACAACATTTTCACCATTGTTTGAGTCAGCAAGAGAGCTTTATATAGATGAAAAAGGAGGAACTATCATTAAACCTAAGCATTTGTCTATTGTGTGCAGGCTAAAATTGCAACACCCATGAACAAGTGGACCTAGAGGTTAAATAACTAATAAGTGACTGAAGGGGGAATGCAGAGACTGGTACTATGGGAAAGTGGACCTCGAGGTTAAACAACTAATAAGTGACTGAAGGGGGAATGCAGAGACTGGTACTATGGGAAAGTGGACCTCGAGGTTAAACAACTAATAAGTGACTGAAGGGGGAATGCAGAGACTTGTACTATGGGAAAGTGGACCTCCAGGTTAAACAACTAATAAGTGACTGAAGGGGGAATGCAGAGACTTGTACTATGGGAAAGTGGACCTCGAGGTTAAACAACTAATAAGTGACTGAAGGGGGAATGCAGAAACTTGTACTATGGGAAAGTGGACCTCGAGGTTAAACAACTAATTATTAATTATATATTAGTGTTAATGTTAAGAATGTTGATACTGGTCATATATACCGATGGATCTGTGCTATGCTGTAGAAAGCAGGTTGTGCCTTTTCTGCTAAAGTGAGAGGCAGGGTTGTTGCTGGGAGGAAGATCAAGTCAGTGGCTTCATCTGTGAGGTGGCTTTCTGAGCTGAGACGTCTTTAAGGAATGTTGTAATTGTTTCTGACTATTAATCTTTACTTCGGAAGAGCTGGTTATGGCTTGAGTGGATCATGGACATAGAGGCCTTGAACCTTTAGGATCTTGTGTGGATCTACTGTCCTGGTCATGCGAAAATGAAAGAGCTGACATCCACATGTTATTTACTATATTATTCTTAGTGTAGACTAAGTGTAGGGGTCGCTGAAGTCAAGAGGTTAATGCTCTCACCTCTCACAGTGATGAAAACGGTTGGCGATCGAATCCTGCAAGTTTCAAGCGACCCCTGGTCTCATGGGAGGTAAGACCAGAATGCCTGCATCCTTAGTTACCTCCAGTCGCCTCGACCAATAGTCTTGCCACTGATACAAGGTAGCTCCGGATAAGAGTGAGATTGATGACCAGCGCATATTCTTCCTCATTATAATCCAAATACAGCGCACATCACATTATTAAGACAAAACTGTCTGATGTTGTGGCCATCATCACTTCGCGATGGGCAATAATTATTATTAGACTAAGTGAGAAATGAAGAAGTCAAAGAAAGTGCAAGCAACACATGCATAACATGTATAGACTAACATAGAATTTTAATGATTTGGTCATGTGACGGAAATGTTTCTAAAACAACCTGCATGTGAACGTTTAATACCAGTCACAAAGGAAGATTAAGAAAAATATGAATTGATGGTGTTAAAGAAACACCACAGAGACATGGATTGGAAGTATCAATGGCCACACAGATGACACACAAAGGAAGGTTACACACCCCCTCCCCTCGATATGATATAAGTGGACAGATGAGATGGTTCCTTGTCATGTCTGGGATATCTAGGTGGTGTGAATGGTATGGAGAGCTGTCTACCTTAAAGGGATTAGACATCACTTCTATTCACCTCACGCTGCACTCTCGCCGCCTCCAAGAGACCACTCAGCCACATTTCGCTACATGTGGTTATGGTGTTATTGTTAGTAAAGAAAATGCAGCAAAGATGGCAACTGTCATCCCACCTCACCTAATATAAATTTGAGGCCTGGTACAATAAAGCCTCAATTAATATTTCATTGCTGACAGCAGTGTCTGCTATAAGACTACCTTTACCACACTTTAATCCAGTACAATGTTCAATATCTGTAATATATTTTCAGATCTTTAGATTATCATGCTCAATATGTCATGGCATTGAGGATCATTACTTGCCACAACTATCAGTGCTTTGAGCACTTCAGATGTTATTTGTTTTCTCATCCAGCTTGCCATCCCTGATCTTTCTTTTTCTATCTTCCTAGACTTCTCTTACCCTCAGTCTTCGTTGTGTCACCAGGTTTTCTTGGCCCTACTTTCTGAGTAAGCACGTTTCTATATTAATGGTCTGGCTCTCTGTTTTTGATGTACTTTAATAATGATGTGGCTCTCTGTTTCTATATACTCTAATAATGATCTGGCTCTCTGTTTCTATATACTCAAATAATGATTTGGCTCTCTGTTTCTATATACTCTAATAATGATTTGGCTCTCTGTTTCTAAATACTATAATAATGATCTAGCTCTCTGTTTCTATATACTCTAATAATGATCTGGCTCTCTGTTTCTATATACTCAAATAATGATCTGGCTCTCTGTTTCTATATACTCTAATAATGATTTGGCTCTCTGTTTCTTTATACTGTAATAATGATCTAGCTCTCTGTTTCTATATACTCAAATAATGATCTGGGGATTCTGGGGCGGAGTGGTCAAGCCATCGGCCTCGTGATCAGGTGGTGTGGATTCGACTCCGGACTCCGCCGTCTTTTTCACGGGTGCTTGATGCGGAGTTCCTTGCATCTCGTAGCCGCCCTCCCCTAGTTGTCTTGTCCTTGACTTGCCACTGGGGTCGAGCGGCACGAGACGAGAGAGTGAGGATAAAAAGTAGCGCAGTTAATCCTTACTAAAAATAGCGCTAGCAAAATTATGCCATCATCATCTACGATGGACAGCGGCCTTTGCTTTGCCTTGAATAATGATCTGGTTCTCTGTTTCTATATACTCTAATAATGATCGGGCTCTCAGTTTCCGTATGTTATTTTTGGTCTTGTTCTTTGTTTACAAATATTTTATTTTTGGTTGGTTTTTCTGTTTCAACATATTCCATGCATGGTGTATATCTTTCCATATATACGTTGTCAGCTATTTGTGATTTCAGAAAGATTCAGCTGTATAATTATCTGTGCTTTCTTTAATTTACTTATTTCACCTCCTCAGGAGGAGGAGGAAGCCAGAGCAAAGCTAGCAAAAGAGGAAAGCAAGAAGAAGAGCTGGCTATCAGGGTTAACAAATAGGCGATAACAAATTACTAATACATCCATTGTGACAATAGGGTTAAGGGGGACTTGCTCATTTATTTTACTGCAGTCCTGACAGTTTCTACGCAGACGTTCTGAGTTAGTGAATGTACAGAGTTAGCATGTATGCATGAATGCTAATTGAGACAATGTCTTTGTTCTTTAGGAACATTTTTTTGTCACAACTGATTCCAACCTTGAATGCACTTATTTTTTATTGTGTTTGTAATGTCAGACTGAGTGTATGTATGAAAATTAAAACAAACATTTAAAAAAAAAGAAAGGGAGAAAGGAGATTTGGACATGTTTTTATAGAATACTCGTCTTCATAAATTGTCTTACAAATTGGATCCAGTCCATCAGTTCTATTGATATGGCTGAGGAATAAAAGCAGCTTACCTCAACAATTGAAAATAATCTTCTACTCTAATTCATTTTCTGTATACTTGTAGTAAAGTGTGCTGACAAACAGGTTGCTGGCCTGTTGTGTCTTTACATGACAGAGGGACTCCTTTTTTTAAGGTCACAATTGGGTTAAAATTTTGTTCCCCTTAAAATGTTTAGCTGGACAACGGTTAATAGCCTTCTTCTTTTTGTACGTTGTTCATTCTCAAACTCCCCCTACCAAGCCCTGAAAGGGCTTGGCAAGTAGTAGGATGTTGTCTGGAAAATGGAATGCGCTGTGTTGTGATTTACAGCTTGATTGGGATATTTGCACCTTTCGGTTCAACACACCCGACTTTAGCAGGCACTTTTATGGTACCTGGTTAGTCTTCCCTCTTTGATCCCTTCTCCTTAGTCTGTTCTGTTGCAGCTTGTAATCCAGGAACACCATGTGTAGATGGAGAAGGGTCTTGGCAGCTCTACGTCGCTGACCCTGATGCTAGCATCAGCTTTGCATCACTGACCTCTGCAGCTCATGCACTGCTCAGCTTCTTTATCCCAACAACCTTCTATTTCCAATTGCCAAGAGTTCATTTCTTGCACAGCATGTACATAGGACCTCCAAGTTTGTTTATCGTCCTTCTCCGACAGGACTAGACGCTGATCTCGCCTCCCTTGAGATCATGGACACTTTAAACTTGCAGGATTCGAACATCCCACCATTTTGATCTTTCATCTCATGAGAGGCGAGAGTCTTCTGTCTCAGTTATAACATCCCCTCATTGACTTACAGATAATCTTTCTATCTTTAAATGAACACATGTTGACTCAGAGAAATAAACATATTGTATTTTCTCACTTTAAGGATGTTATGTCGTAGTTTACAGTGAGGCTGCACCATTGAGCTCGACACCCACACTGTTTCAGCACAGCATTTTTGGGACCGTGTTTGACTTCCCTGTTCATTCCCTATTCTCTTACTACACAGGTGCAGCCTGTTTCCAGGGCCGCCACTTGAAGGTGGAATAGGGTCTTGGTCAGCTATGGTTTGCTGACTCTGATGCAACCAGACAAATATGAATCACTGACTGCTGTCAGCTCATTCAAGGATGCATCTTCGGGCTCCAACCATTTGTATTAAACATAACCCAAATTAACTTTAGAATATTTTGTTGCTGTTTTCACAGCTTCTCGTACTGTTGTTCCTGCTTGATAGATTTTCTCTCATACCACTCTTACCATAGCCAGCCTTTTTTTAATCTTCTGAATCAAGCATTAAGAATCAGAAACATTGAACAGTTTGAAAGCAAGCTCTAGAAACAATTTAATATGTAGATACAGGAACAAAAGATAGGAAGGCTCCCAAGTTGCCGTAAACCCCTGTAATTTCAGAACAGCAGATCCACACAGACCTCTGAAGTCCTGAGACGTATCTGTGCTATTCACTCATGCCTTATCACTCCCTCACACACACACACACATATATCTGCATCTTTCCTCACTTCAGAGAATACCCAAGGAGACTTTATTAATCTGGTCAGGCATCATGTCCGTCTCTCTGGACTAGAAGATCAAGATTCACACTAAAAGTCTTCATTACAGCACTGGTTAATAAAAGAGTTTTAATATAAGAGCATTTATGAATCCCAAAATGTGTGTTATTTATAGTAATGACTGCTCTGTGGGTTGTTTTCTTGCTAGTTGATAAATGAATTGTTTGGTTTGTGTTTCTGTATATACATGCTTGCTTAGCAATACTGCTGTTTATACAGGACTTCAATGTATTACATTTAATAAATACAATTTTCAACATAATTGTTTGTCGGTGTTAGATTTAATGTTGGGTCAACCATAGCTTTCTTCGTTTACAATTCCATCATTGGTTTATTGCACTCTTGGCAACAATGCCAGGCAAGTCTTCTTAATTTTTTGCTTTGACTGTGAGATGCATTGTGTTGCATTTTACAGTTGAATTTTGATATATGTACCCTTTTAGCCTAACACATTCGCTTTTGGCAAATCTTTATTTTTTTTTCTGGTTAACTTACTTTAAGTTTTTTGCCTGTCCCAAGGCTACTTTCAAAGCAGCAGGGGTTTTGGACTTCCTTCTACCAGATGAGCTGCCTTTCCGGCTAACAAGTGTTACCCAACGAGTCTTGTCTGTCCAGGTTATCTTCAGCTGTCCCCGGCAGCCTTTAAGGATCTCATGTGCAAGGCAGCAGGTGGTAGGAAATTAAGTGTTTTGCTTTCAGACGAGCTGGTCTCAGGATGATAAGTCTCATTTTTCTGAATCGTCTGGTTATAAGGCATCAGACACTCCCCAGTCATCCTTCTTCTTGTTAGTTTAAACATGTCTGCTATGTCAAGGACAGATGTTGAACTTCGTACATGGTATCCATCCAAAATTGATGTATGAAATTAGAGACCAACTAGCAAAACCATTGGCTATATTATGTTCTCAATCACTTACAAAAGGGATTGTTCCACTGGATTGGAGAGATGCAGGAGTGATCTCCTTATTCAAAAACGGCAAAAAATCAGATCCAGCGAATTATAGACCGGTGAGTTTAACGAGCATAGTCTGTAAATTGTTAGAGTCAATAATCAAAGAAAACATTGTAATGCATTTAGACAAATTTAATCTAATTAGAAATAGTCAGCATGGGTTTACTTGAGGTAGATCATGCTTAACAAATCTATTAGAATTCATGGAGGAGGTTACTAAAATGATAGATAAAGGGGATCCAGTGGACGTTATTTATCTAGATTTTGCAAAGGCCTTTGATAGACGACCTCATCAAAGATTATTTCGAAAGTTAAAATCACATGGAATAGATGGGGAAGTTGCCAAATGGATTGAAAATTGGTTAACGGGAAGAAGGCAAAGGGTGGGCATAAATAAGGAGTACTCTGACTGGTGTGAAGTAAAAAGTGGTGTGCCACAGGGCTCGGTTTTGGGACCAATTTTGTTCTTGATATATATAAATGATTTGGACGTTGATATGGGATCCATGATTGCAAAATTTGCTGATGACACAAAACTATGCAGTAGTGTCTCATCTAAAGCAGAAGTGGATATATTGAGGTCGGATTTAGATAAAATTCGAGAATGGTCTGTAAGCTGGTAAATGGAGTTTAATGTAGATAAATGTACAGTCATCCACATGGGTAGATCCAATATGGAACATAATTAGAAAGATAGGCAAGGAAAGGGATCTTGGGGTTATAATAGATGGGTCCTGTCAATATTCCTCTATGCTTGTGAGACATGGACAGTTACAGCTGACCTTCAGCGAAGGATATGAGCATTGGAGATGAGATGCTCCCGAAGACTTTTAAACGCCACATACAAAGATCGAGTTACAAATGAGGAAATACGAGATAGAATTACAATAGCAATAGGGCCTTTCGAAGACCTCTTGGCAACTGTCAAAAGAAGGAAACTCACTTGGTACGGTCACATATCGAGATCATATGGTCTTGCAAATATGATCCTCAACGGAAAGGTGCAAGGCAGACAACGAAGAGGCCGGCCCAAAAAGAGGTTGGAGGACAACATAAAAGAATGGACCAATCTCCGACCAGAAGAGGCACAGGCAGCGGCCGCTAACAGAGAAGGGTGGCCTGGGGTTGTGAGAATGTCTTCATGTGTTCCCCAACGACCTCACCGGTTACGGGATGACCTGACCTGATCTGAGACAAGACGACGGAGACGTGAGCAGGTTACCCCTATCTAATATAAAACTGTGACCAAGTAATGTGACGCGGTTAACACTTCATCCCTGAACGAAATCTCTGCTATTGGAGAACCATGATGTTTTGTGATCAGATAGAAGACTTAATCTTTCTTTCCCAAACCAGGGGAACCAAGATCCACACAGGGATATGGTTACAAGTGACCCAAGACCCACACTAGGGCATAGTTATATTGAACCAATAATACACACCAGGACAAGGCTACAAAGGATCCATGATCCACACTTGGACATGGTTACAAAGGAACCAGATTCCAGACTTGAACATGGTTGCAAGTGATCCAGGACCCACTCTGGAATATGGTTACAAAGGACCTAGGGCCCACTAGAACATTATTATAAGCGACCCAGATTCCACACTAGAATAAAGTTACAAGTGACCCAGGATCCACTCTAGAACATGCATAAAAACGACCCATATTCATACTAGAATATAGTTACAAGCTACCCAGGATCCACATGTGGGAAAGTCCTTGTAGAGTCCTCGTGTACCACAGAGCATAAAGATAATTTGATCCGATTTTTCCAAATGATAGCTCCTGTTTCACTTTCCAGAATCACGTACCACGTTTGCTTATTGACACAACTACACCTGTTGTTACGACATTTTGTTGTGTCTCCAGTAGGCAGTAACATAAAACTGTTTCTGCTAGATTATCGTATCGCAAAATGTTGTACTTTCCTTACATGCAACTTTCAAACTTTATAACAATACGACATTTCAAACAAGTAATATACAATCTGTAGTGGCATGCATACGCCATGTGACCATGAGAAAACAAAGATAATGGAAAGGGGAAGAGAATGCGTACACGATTTGTTTAATGAAGAAAACTACACTACCCAAGCTGATAAATTGCCAAAGAGGCTGATTTGGAAGAGCAGACCTGCCAATAACTAGACAGAAATTTAACAAAGCCCTTCACTCCATCGTGATTAAAATAGTGCCAGGGATATATTATATACCCATTGAACATCAAAAAAGCAGGTAAAACCCTACAAGATTTACCTTTTCAACATGTGAACAATATTTACCAAGATGCGATATGGCCTACAGGACACACCATCAGTAATCATACCTATACTCAAAAAGTCGAATCCAGCTGATTGCAGCCAATTTCGTTCGATCGGCGTAATGTCCCGTGCTTCGACAATTCTGCTGAAGATAACTGACAGTAGAATAGATAAGAAGATAGAATCTGTGCTAAATGAAAACCATTTTGCGTTTCGCAAGGATAGGAGTATCTCTGAACAGCTTTGAAACATGGACTCTAAACAAAGAGGATTAATATAAAAAGTAGAAGCTTTTGAGATGTAGTGCTATCTCATGATGCAAAGTGAAAGAAATAGGTAAAATAAACAACTGCTTAAAGAAATATGATCACACGGACAACAAATGAAGAGCATACAGAAAGGTAGATTGTCTGTGCTTCGTCATAACATGAGACACGGTGGTCTTTTGTTGAAAGTAATGGCAGGCAACAATCAGGGGAAAAAAAGGAAGGGGACGTTCAAGAAAAAAAACTTACATCACACAGGCTTGCAAGAACATTCGGGTGCAGACTTATAATGAGCTCAGGAGATCTGCTGGGAACAGAACAGTGGTGTGACATGATCAAAAGATGTCAACACCATTCCCTGGACTGACTAACAGAGAATAATGGTATGGCATGATCAGAAGACTTTCAGCACCAGTCTCTGAACTGAATAACAGAGGATAGTGACATGGGATGATCAGACGATTTCAACACGTCTCTGGACTGGTTAACAGAGGGCGGTGGCGTGACATGATCAGACGATTTCAACACGTCTCTGGACTGGTTAACAGAGGGCGATGGCGTGACATGATCAGACGATTTCAACACCAGTCTCCGGACTGACTAGCTTTATGACGATAATGATGATGATGAATCGGTATGGTCATGTGAGCTAAACTGACAGTTCTCTATTTGGCGAGCCGGAGATGGTCAATGGTGTTTGGAAGATAGTGCTACAATTGTCATTGTTGTATCATTGTAATGTTATTGTACATTTTTATTACAATATTTATTTGCGTTGTTTCAGTAATTGTTGTTATTATTACCAATTCTCTGCTTATTTCTGTTACTTCTTCAACTTCTAATTCTATCCACTTGTATCGTGAGGTACAGTTTTCTTTCGTGTGCCAGATTTGTCGACGATGTTGCTATCCTCCGATATTTCTTCAGTATCTCACTAAACTGACTAGTCATTGTCTACCTCTTGATCTGTAGCCGTCTTGTTTGTTGTTGTAGATCCGCATGGCTGGTAGATTTGTTTGCGTTCTGGTCAGGTGTAGAACCACTATATGTTCTGCCTTTCAGTGTAATACATGCACTGTGTTGTAGATCCGCATGGCTGTTAGATTTGTTTGCGTTCTGGTCAGGTGTAGAACCACTTTATGTTCTGCCTTTCAGTGTAATACAAGCACTGTATTGGCATTAACATTCTGTCTGATTTCTTGGTTTCGTACTCTGTTCAACCTTGTCACACCGACCGCTTTTCTCAAACAACCCATTCCACATACCATGCTTTTTCGTCCATGTGTCTTGTCTGGTGTCCATGTCTGACACTGGTAAAAGACAGTTGGTATACACATATTTTTTATCAACTGTCTCATTGTATCTACTGGGTTGTTATGTGTGTCCTAGTAATGATGAGAACTGATAGGAAAGCGTATTTTGTTTCTGTATTCTTGATTCCACCTCTCTGTTTATCCTACCAACGAATTTGAATTATCTGTCTTGTTTAAGTTCTGAAATATTTAGTGTCTTCTGTATGTGGTTGGTTTTCATTGTCTCTGACTTTGCTGTATTTCAGTATTAGCAATTGTCTTTGACTTACAATCTGAAGGGTTATAATTTTGTGTTACTCCCTGACTCCAGTTTTACCAATTGTGTGTTACTCCCTGACTCCAGTTTTACCAATTGTGTGTTACTCTCTGACTCCAGTTTTATCAATAGTATGTTACTTCCTGATTCCAGTTTTACCTATTGTGTGTTACTCCCTGACTCCAGTTTTACCAATTGTGTGTTACTTCTTGACTCGAGTTTTACCAATTGTGTGTTACTCCCTGACTCCAGTTTTACCAATTGTGTGTTACTTCTTGACTCGAGTTTTACCAATTGTGTGTTACTCCCTGACTCCAGTTTTACCAATTGTGTGTTACTCCCTGACTCCAGTTTTACAAATTGCGTGTTACTCCCTGACTCCAGTTTTACCAATTGTGTGTTACTTCTTGACTCCAGTTTTACCAATTGTGTGTTACTCCCTGACTCCAGTTTTACCAATTGTGTGTTACTCCCTGTCTCTAATTTTACCAATTGTGTGTTACTCCCTGACTCCAGTTTTTACTTCACTGTTACAAATTATATGTGAGTCAATCTCCTTAAGTATACCTGTCTGTGACGCACTGTCTCGATTTATACTAATTGTATGTGACTCATTGTCTCCACTGATACACATTGTCTGTGACTCACTGTCTCTTTACGTGTAGCCTGTCTGTGACTCACTGTCTCCACTGTTTCGAATTGATCATCAGTAAAATTCTCCATTGTAACAAATTGTATAGGACTCACTGTCTCTACTGTTACAAATTGTTTGTCAGGCAATGTCTCCTTACATATAACCGGTCTGAGGCTCACTGTCGCCCTGTTACAAATTGTTTGTTAGTCAATGTCGCCATTGTAACAAACCGTATAGGACTAACTGTCTCCACTTGTATAAATTGTTTATGAATCACTATCTCCTTACATATAACCTGTCTGTGAGTCACTGTCTCCTTACGTATAACCTATCTGTGAGTCACTGTCTCCTTACGTATAATCTGTCTGTGAGTCACTGTCTCCTTACGTATAATCTGTCAAAGAGTCACTGTCTCCTTACGTATAATCTGTCTGTGAGTCACTGTCTCCTTATTTACAAATAGAATACAACTCACTGCCGCCAAAGCAACCAATTGCCTTTGACCCACTGTCTCCAGTGTTGCCACTCATTATCACAAACAATGTACCCTAACTCACATTAGTAACATAGTATAAGATATATTTCCTTGAGGAGACAACTTATTTGTGGTTTTCGGGTCCCGTATTCTACCAGAATGTCATGGATTATGTTCCTTGCATTAAGCTTGTAATGATAGAATCCAGAACTGTCTGGCTATCATTATGATACTCTACCGTTTCGTTCCAAGAGGAGCATACAGTCACAACTACATCTGCCGCCCTCCCCCTTTACGGTTAACCTGAATTTAAGAATTTAAAGTAGCAATTGTAGTAGGAATGGGTTTACATAATGATGTTGCTAGCCTCACATAAACACTTTTTAGTCGGTTTGGGAGGTTACAGTGGTACTCTTTCTTCAACTCGGGTACCAGTCCAGTGAATGTGAATAATAT